>JAURVB010000831.1:0-12720 GCA_033002965.1 Piper betle
CTGTGAATGTCCAAAAATTCTTCTACTTTCCACACCCCACACTTGCTTAGATGTATTCTCATATAAGCTTTGCAATCTTCTCTAACATCTCTACGCCTTTTGACTTCTTTCCCTATCTTCCTCTTGTCATTCATATCTTTCTTGCCTTCTTTCGAACATACAAATTTTCGAGATGTGATACAGTTCGTCTTCCTCGATCGATAAAAGCTACCCTTTCGAATGCCAAACCCTTGTCTTTTTGCATATTGGTTGTAAAAATCATATGCAGTTTTTTCCGAAGAGAATTCCATGCCCAAGCAAGGGGTCATATTTTCAAAGCATTCGGATATTTGTAAGGCGTCACCTTCATTTTCTGTTTTGTCAAAATCTTCACTATCCTTGTCAAATTCTTCATTTTCTTCACAATCTTCTTCTGTAATATGCATTCCATGTCGAGTCAACGACATTTCGTGTATCTGATCTTCATTATCTTCCATTGAACTACCTGCAAGTTTCCATGTATAGCATATCATCATAACCAACGATTAATGAAAATAAACAATCATTTTAAATAAATCAACATCACGCCATTAAAGAAAAAGTTTTTCTCAATTCAATTTCAACCCGAGGAAACATGAACGAAAGAAAGACATCCCAAATATCCCATTCCACATACATCTAAAGAAAGGACCCTCAAAGTTCACCTCAAATCAATAAGCAAAACAATTAGAAATCAATTATTTAATTTTATGGGATTTTATTGTATTTTTTTATATTTTTATGCATGTATGTCGTAATATTGACTCGAGTCGGGAGCGAGTCAAGTTTTAATTACAAAACTACCCAACCCTATGTTTTTCCCGACCTTCTCCCATGTTTCTTCTCCTACCAACCGATTGCCCCCCACCCCTTCTTTCTTCTAGATTTATTTCATAATATTGACACGAGTCGGGAGCGAGTCAATTTTTAATTACAAAACTACCCCACACCTAAACTCACCTCCCGGTGGGTAGACGGAGACGGTGGTTTCAGCAACCGGGCGGCGGGCAGCGGATTTCGGCCACTCCCCGGCCGTGCAGCAATTGGTGTGCTGTGACGACCGACCTTCCGGCGGGACACAGACGGCAGCGGGAAATAGATGAAGCCTCTCGTCACCCCTGTTTTCTGGGTAATATGGGGCCGGTGACAACAACGCCGGAGTGGCAATGTGCGGCGAGGAAGCGGCCGTCGGAGCGGTCGGAGGGGGAATAGGCAAGGTCGGCGAGGGCGGCGGGGCGGGGGTTGGGAGAGGGACTGATCATCGTGGAGGGAGATGGAGGCGGAGGCACGAAACAGAGGAACTGGCTCCCCTCTGGCCGTCGAAGGATAGCGGGCGGCCGATTTTGGGGAGCCCCCGACCGTGCAACGCTTGGCTTGTGCGGCGGGGGACTGCGTACGGCGGACGGCTTTCGAACTAAGAGGATGGAGGGCCGGCAGCCGTCGGCCACCCCTCAGCTATGCACCGTGCGGCGCGGCGACCCAACGGCTGGAAACAGAGCAGCCGCCTCCCGACCGTGCAAAGCTTGGCTTGTGCAGCGGCGGACGGTGCGCGACGGCGGACTTCTTTCCGACTAAGATGATGGAGGACCGGCAGCCGTCGGCCACCCCTCGGCTGTGCACCGTGCGGCGCGGCGACCCAACTGCCAGAAACAGAGCAGCCGCCACCGCTTCACCCCATTTCCTCCCCGCTTCCTCTTCTCTCTGGCTGCCGGCGATTCGTGACGCAAGCTGACGGCTTTCCGACGAATGGAATGTCAGCTCGGCGGACGTCGGTGACCACTCGGCCGTGCAGCGTCCGGCGCGGCGACCCAACGGCCGGAAATTTGGATTTCGACCGCCTCCCGCTTCCTCTTCTCTGACCGTCGACGTTTCTTCAACCCAGCCCGATGGCAAGCCGATGTAGGGGATGGAGGGCCGGTGGCCGTCGGCGACCCCTCGGCCGTGCAGCGTCCGGCGCCGGCGCGGTGAGCTGCTGGCGGGAATGGCGGGAACAGCACCAGGGACTCCCCGCTTCCCTGTTTTCGTTTATTTACTAGGTTTGATTGCAGCCGTTGGATTGAATCCAACGGCTGCAATCAAACTGCAGCACAGCCAAGTTAGCTGTGCTGCAGTACACCAACATTAAACCGTATATATATATATATATATATATATATATATATATATATATATATATATATATATATATATATGAACATATTCTGTTATACGAAGAAGTTCTTTCCCCCTCCTGCCGGTGCTGACTCTCTCACGCATGCAGTCTGCAAGGGGATGCTACTACCGATTACTTTGGACAATATTAGACGTGATGAACAGGTAGGGACGAAACTAGAGGAGGTTTCTGGGCTCTAATGCTAGCGTAATTATCGGGATTTGGCCATACAAAAACTCTTAGAATGGCCATATCAGATTCTTTTGATCGTATCGTCTTTTAAACTTCAACCCCTCGTATTCAAGTGTTTGATGTGTTTTTTTTTCACTCTCATCACCGTCTCAGCTTTTGTTGCGATCTCATTGGCCCTCCAGCGTTTATTGCATGTATTATTGCAGTGTAGTCGACACTTAACTTATAATAATTTTACCGGCCTATTAATGTTTATTTAATTTAAAATTTTTATTATTATTTATTATGAACATGTTTTAAGTATAATTTTATCCAAATCAAAAATTTTAAAAATATTGATAAATTTTAATATAATTATAATTATAATAATTGAATTAAAGTTTGTTACTTAATAAAGCATATACTTGATTTAGAGTTTTACAGAATTTTATTTATATATTTATATATTATTTTTTATTATTAAGAAAAAACTTAGAATATAATTCAATAGGATTTAAAAAAATTAAAAATAAATTCTTTCTAATTATTCAATTTTTTAGTTATTAAAATTAAAATTACTTTTAATAAGTGTATGCAATTATTTTTTGTTAAAAGGCAAGAGAGGGCGTGGGACAGGGCGGCGACGACGAGCGGCGAGGGCGGCGAGGGCGAGCGGCGAGGCAGGGCGGGGCGCGCGGCGTCGAGGGCGGGGCCGGGCGAGCTGCGAGGGCAGCTTCGGGGCAGTGCGGCGGGGCGAAAGGCGAGGAGGGGGGGGCAACGGGGCAATAGGGCGGCGGCGGGCGAAAGGCGAGGAAGGCGGGCGACGGGGCAATAGGGCGGCGACGGGCGGGACCGGGGAGGACGGGGCGATAGGGCGGCGAGGGCGGCGGGGCAGGGCGGCAGGCGGCGTAGGAGAGAAAAAGGCAAGAAATATGAATGGCATTTTCGTAATTAAAAGTTGGCTCGACTCCGACTCGAGTTAAAAATAATAACTAACTCTAAATAATTTTAAAAAAATACAAAAAATATAAAAAAATATCATAAAATATAATACACATTATAACATAAAAATTACATTAGAATTACATATTCTATACTAATAACCCACTAATTTTGATTAAGTTAAAATTTTTGTATAGGACCGATCCATGCCGATTAACTGAACCTTCCTGTCTGATTTAGACCGATTCCAATTCCGATTCCAACTCCTTCGAAAACCGATTCCGATTCCGATTAGATACCTTGAAGGCGACGGTAGGAAATATTTCTTGTGGTCGCCCCGATCTAGGTCATCGAATGTAATCTGAGGGCCTAAATCTATTTTTATAAAAAAACCTAATCTCCATCTAATCCGTTGCCATCCGCCGTGTCTAGCCCTCACCCTTGTCGCCATGCCACTGTGCAAGTCGTGTGCCCCCCCACCCCCGGGGCCGTCATGCGAGCGCAGCCTCTCACAACCCCGCCCGTGCTGTCGTGCCCCTCCCCTGCCCCTCTTGCTTGTCGCCATGCTCCCGGCCCCTTGTTCGTCGCCTCACCTCTGCCCGCGCCCAAGCCCTCCGCCTAGCCCACGCCTGCGGTGCCGCCGCCCTTGCTCCTCCACCACACCCATGCCCGCACCCACGCTTAACGTGCTGCCACCGTTTCTCCTCGCATCGAGTGTGAGCGCGGAGGAGGTCCTCGGCAACGTGGAGGGGTACCTGAGGGCGCGGGAAGTGGCTCAGCAATGGGCGCGGGCGGAGGCGTGGACGGCAGTGAGAAGGAGGAGGGGAATTTTTTTTTAAAAAAAAGATAGATGTGGGCTGTTAGATTATATCCGACGACTCAAATCGGAGGGAGGCTATCTTTTTCATATATATATATATATATATATATATATATATATATATATATATATATATATATATATATGCATATAAGCCCGTAAATTAAAGATAGAGATGCCTCCCCCATGAAAAAAAGGCAGAAATTCAGGAGCATGTGTGGCACATCATCATCTTCTTTGATATCATTATCTTTTACATCCTCCTCAAAAAGATGTAGATGTTAAATATTTATCATTACGAATATTAATGATATCTTACCCAATATCACACTCGGGATATCAAAGAACTCTCGGCATACTAAACAGAGGTGACTGTTCTTTGTATCCTTGAAGATGAAGGGTCTCAAAGCTTATATATATATATATATATATATATATATATCTGGATCTCATTCCTGATAGGTGAGAGTTAAGGACGAGAGTTCAAGGGTTCTGAGTAGGAGATCTCTCCCCCTCAGTGGGAGGTCTCCCCTTCGGCCGAAAGCTGCTCCACCTTTTTGCACTGCTCCACCGGTCGGGAGCCGCGGCCGGCGGGCGAGAGGGGGAGGAGCCGCGGCCGGCGGGCGAGAGGGGAGCCGCAGCCGGCGGGCGAGAGGAGCCGTGTTAAGTGTTTAAAATATATAATATTTACCCATATTTTTAATATGATTTTGTACTTCTCGGGTATAAACATTATTAATTTAGTGATATTTTTCATTATATTCTAGTTAATTAATATTTTATTATATATGCTTAACTTTGATGTTTTAATGCAGAAAAAGATGAATAAATTAAGCTTTGGATTTGATTGGTCATGACACTTGGCGCAACCCAATGGCTACAATGTTTGGTGTTCAATGGAGTCGAACAGTTGGAAACTTAAAGGGACATTATAATTAATTAGATTACGTCGATTTGTGAACACCCTCTTCAAATTCTTGTATCTCCACTTCTATATAAAGGGGTGGTCATTTGTTGTTGATCATATCTCATCTCTTGGCTTCGGAGTGTAGTGGAAGTAGTAGTTTTAGTTTTTGTAATTTCTTTCTCTTTTATAATAAAAATTAGTTTCTTTTTTATATTGTTTTCTATTTTTATTATGGAGTAGTCTTTTATTTCGTTCTAGAGAAGAATGGAACTTAACATGATTTAATTGAATTTATTTCAAGCTTTTACTCTTTTATTCAATCGGATTGTTTGAATTATCATATTCTTAATGCTAAGAATAGATTGATCACCTATTTCTTAGATCATGAGATTTAATTAGATTTTGGGAGAAATTAATTAGATTAGTCATTGACAATTCATCATACGACGAGTCTTTTGACTTGTTTGTCGTTGTGGTCGGAAGATACACAACACCGTATGCGGTTGTAAGGCAATTCTTAATGCGTTATTTTGTTGATTAATCAATTATCACCGGGAGGTAGAAATTGAGGCAAAATAATAGAAGCATGAAGGAGCGGGAGCCACCATGTCATATAATTATCCTAGATCGACAATCTGAGGGAATAAAAGATAAGAGTAAGATTTAATGAAGATTAAATTCATGTTAAGGGAAATTCGACTCTAGAACGAGTTTTATAATTTTAACTTCGCTTTTAATTTAAAGTTATTACTTAGATTTAGTTAAGTCAGTTATTTTTGTTTTGCTCCTCATTTTATTTTCTTTAATTAATTATAGGAAATTCATCTCCCTGTGGGACGATACTCGATTTATCATTATATTACTTGTTTCGACCGTGTATACTTGCATGTTATTAAAATTATTCGAACAAGCCGCAGCCGGTGACGCCGCGGCGGCCAAGTGAGGATCCGTAGGGGAGGAGCCGCGGCTGGCGGGCGAGAGGGGAGGAGCCGCGGCCGGCGGCGCTCGAGCAGCCGAGTGAAGGTCCGTAGCCGGTAGTTGGGAGCCGTAGTTGGTGTCAGTGAAGAGCAGCAACCGGCAGTCTGCCGCAGTTGACTAACCAGTAGACGTTTCTCTCTATTTTTGTTTTTATCTTATTTCTTTATGGTGTCTATCTTCCCATTTTGAGACCCAGTTATTGTTGCATTCCGATCTCCAATCTTTGTGGGATTTTTTTTTCCGTAACAGGAAACTATGGTGATGCCTCTTCAATCTTTTCCCAATTTTCCTTCTGACCGCTCTCAACTCTCTGGCAGTGGCCGATGCTTTCCTTGTGAACTCATTCTTCCATTCCCTTTTTGTGGCACTCGTTCATGAGCCACAAGCCATAAGATGCTGCCGCCTTTTCCTTTTTTTTGAATTTTTTTAATTTTTAATATTCTGTGCTTATATTGTCTTAATTTTCCTTCCATCTTAATAATAAATTGTGTTGAATATGATAAAGAGAACCTTCCCATGAAGCATGTGAGTCTTTCCCACTTTGGCTGTCCCTCTTTGATTTCACCGGTATCGGTACTTGTCTTCTCTGCTTTCCTAACTTGATTAAAGATTATCCCATGCCTTTCCTTCCTATCGGCCCTTGCCTTTCCTATAGGCCATATCAGTCAGTGACCTTAATAATATCTGTGCAGGACTACATCATTCTAATTGTGAAAAAAAATGGCAAACGTGTATGTATCCTTGTCCCTGCATGTTCTCTTACTTGAAACTTGAAAGCAAAATATGTAATATATGTCGGGGGAAAGAGAGGGAGGAGCCGGATGATCGGATAATACTACAAGTACCCAAAGGAGAGAGAGAGGGACGACGAATGTCTAATTATTAGATAGAAGCATAATAATGGGTACAACTTTATCGTGCTGCCCAGACTTGATTGGAAAGGCAAGGCATGGCAGTTTGCTTTCTTATTCTTTCAGCCCTTTGTCTCCTCCCAATAAGTATTGTCGAGTTTATGATTAGACGGCAGTAAAATTGTGCCAACCTCAGTAGTATTAGTATTATGCTATTCCATATGTGTAACTACTTTACGGTACATTATTGTACTCAAGTCACGCTACAGAGAAAAAAGGCAGCCCTGCAACCGTCTTACCTCTCGTGAACTCTCGTGATCCATAGCATATGAAAATTTTTGGCTCCTCCTGATGGAGACGCCAATATATTTGTATAAAAACCATAGCAGAAAGTGAGTAGTACCGGTTCTGCCGTTGAACAAACTCCAACGATTTCCATTTGATCCCAAACGTAACCAATTCCCAACGCCTGGGAAAGGATCGTGATGCAATGTGCAAGTTGGGACTGGGTGTCTAGCTCATCCCTCCCCACCCACTTCCATCCAATCTCTTTATTTTTATTACTACAATATTAATAAAACTGGACTCACCAACTTTACAACCTTGCTTGACCTTCTCCCTTCCTGGATAATAATACATATGTTGTAGATGAGATGAGATACAAAATTGTTCATGATGGGTTCGACTTCACGGATATTTACGTTGATGTATTTCACTTAGCTAGAGAGGGGAAAGTCAAGGAGGAAGCCTTTTGTACATCATTTTAATACTTGGTTCGGACTTGGGAACACTTCCTCCTCCTTCCCGGAGGGGAAGACGTCCGTATAACATTTAGGTAGGAGAGTCGCCACACGAAGCAGAGACACAGACACGGGGGTGAAAAGATTAAAAAATAAACACAACAAAGCCAAGGGAATGGTAGTGATGAGTACCAACCGAACAAGGACACATACAACATGCGAAGTGGATGGGTAGTGAGTTGTTGGCCGGCTCTCTGTGCATGCCCCTCTATCTTCTGCATTCCCATCCTCCTTACTTACGGATTCATATTTATTTTTATTTTATTGATGTAATCTTGACAGACCAAACCAGCCACCGTATTACGCAAAGTTTATTATTTACGAGAGAGAGAGAGAGAGAGAGAGAGAGAGTGCAGCAAGTAAGGATGTGTCCTGTTCTACATTTCTAATTCTGGTTTGTTCATCTAGTCTAGTAGTAATGGAGTAAGGGTTAAGGCAAAGAAGAAGGAAGCCTTTGCTGAGAGAGCGAGAGCGAGATTCAAAGCAAGGAAAGCGGAAAGCAGGTGGGGGTGGGTCCTGCTAAATTCCCATCCCCTGCTTCCCACCCAAGCTTCTTCTTCTCCATTCTTCTTCTTCTTCTTCTATCACTCTGTGTCTATATCTATTGTTATTATTCCTTTGAATTGAACACACAAGCTGAGAGGGGGTGACTCAATTGTTGGGTGTTGGGGTCTGTTTTGAAAGCTTTTTAAACAAGTGAAGTGTGTATGCGTGAAGAATCAAGTGACATACATTTGCATCCTGTTGAGTTCAAGTCTTTGGTTTGTGCACCATGTTCTGCCATTTGCTTCAAATGCAAATGGCAATGGCATCTCCCCTTTGACGCTTTCTCATCGTCTTCTCCTCCTTCCCTTCCCCGCCTTTTCAGGTTACCCCTCCCCCTACTCTTCCTACTCTTCTTCTTTCTTCCTTTTATTGTCTACCACATTTGCTCTCACTCTCTTCTCTTTCTGGTCTTTCGGTTGGAGGGAAGAAGAGAAGAAAAAAAACATGTGTTTTTGTATAGATCATGCTCTCTTATTATTATTATTATTATTTTATTTTATTTTTTTGGAATAAGTACAGGAAGACTGATAATAATAATAATAATAATAATGATGGGTGGAATTTTCTGCAGGGAGTGAGTGAAAGATGAGCCGGCAATTGGAGGTTCACTACATCAACACCGGCTTCGCTTACTCCGTCACCGAGAGCTTCATGGATTTCTTTGAAGGACTCGTCTACACTCCTCCCCACCCACTTGATCACATTCAGGTCCCTCCTCCTCCTCCTTTTCATTTATTTTTCAATGTATTCGATTGATCAACCCAATAATTAAAGAGCGAGAGAGAGAAAAGAAAAGAAAGATGGTTTGTTTGCTTGCTTGTGTGCGATATGTATGTTTATGCATGCATGCTTTAATTGCCCAATTGGGATTGGGGATAAGCATGGATCCGTAGTAAGCAAGGTATGCCCAACAAGCAAGGTGACCAGACGGATACTTGTAAATTTGTGTTTATCCGTTGTCGCAGGAGGAGGAGTACTGGTGCATGAGTGCCAGCCCTTATAAGTATGGATACAGCGGACCAATTACTACTTCTTCCTATCTCTTCCAGACTGGTGGGAGTGGCCACCTTCCCTCAACAATGGAAGAGGGTGGTTGGGAGAGCCCTGCAATCGCCCGAGGCCAACCCAATGCTGCTCCTCTTGTTAATCCCCACCCTAGCCCAGAAGAGTGTAAGATTTCTTTCTTTGATCTTTGATCTTTGATCTGATTCAAGACATGCTCATAGAAAGAATTCATTTGTTGTTGATTTGGTTCTCTTCAATTTGTCTTGTCATGTCATTGTTGTAACTATATTTTTTTATATTATGTAAATGGCCATTGCTTCATTCAAAATTGATTTGTTGCTCCACAAGCCTTCACTATATATATCTATGTCCGTCAATCAATATCCTATACGACATGGTTTCCTTTTTTTTTTTAAAGTACACAAGATATCATTCGTTACTTACATTCTAATTTTGGATTTATTCTGTAGGTGTACGGAATCAGTACACAGTTGGCCCCCAGGTTTGATTTTACCTGCTTTATGTTTAACATATTTTGAAGGATAAGTCGTTCTTGCTCAAATGATAAATTGGTTCTTTCTTCAATTTTTTGCCCTTAAACTAAACTGATAAATGAACAGTTGGGGCTGTTCAATTTACTTGTGTGCGGGGGTAGTTCTGTATTGGTATTTTTCATTCTCGTATATCAGCAGTAGCTACTAGTTTTACTTGGCTTTTAGTATTTGCAAGCGTTGTGGAACTTTTCTTATCTCATTTGTATCACCAAAATGTAGTATTGGATGGCATAGCTGTTCTACAGTATACTTAATGAGTTTATTGAAATTATATGTGCACTTATAATTATGCTTAAATTTATATGCACCTTAATCTAGTGTTTTATACGCTGTAAAACCTAAAAGGTATACTTAAGGAAATAGCCACGTATGGGTGATTGCATCTTTACGAGTTGCTCTGCTCTGCTCAGTAGACTAAAGAAAGCCACCTTTCTATCTTGCTATAGGATCAACAAATGTACTGGCAGAACAATATCAATCCGGACAATATGACATACGAGGTTTGCTTCATAATCTGTCCTTCGTCTTTCAGAGAATTACCAAAGATAATTATT
Source organism: Piper betle (assembly GCA_033002965.1). Lineage (NCBI taxonomy): Eukaryota > Viridiplantae > Streptophyta > Magnoliopsida > Piperales > Piperaceae > Piper > Piper betle. The sequence continues at coordinate 10,299 of JAURVB010000831.1, forward strand.
TATTTATTTTGCTTTTTGCGCCATCTAACTATCTGCTGGCGTTGATTTGCATAAAGATTGCTTTCTTCTTCTTATCACTTGCACAAACAGCTTCACATCTTCTTGATGGATGGGAAGCTGCTTGATCATGACTATTAATTCTGGTGGGCTTCATCAGATTTTCAGAAAGGATTTAATGCCATCAGTTCATTGAATCATTTTCTAACTCAATGCAATTTGTACATGGATGCAATTCCTGATACTCGTGGGAATAATAGGTGTTGAAATTAGGATCCTAATAGGGATTAATCATTCTGTTTATGCTCTCGTTTGAGGGTTTTCAATATGATTGAATCAGAAAATGCAAAGCAGTATCATGTCTATATGGGATGCAAAAAATGTGTACATTGCAATGTCTATCGAGTACAATACGATCGACTTTGTCCATATCATAGTTCTCTGCAACTTATCCTACGTACTCATCTTCTTCAATTAGTTTAAGCTAAGGAAAATATTATTGACGGAGATGTGGTTGAAACATTGCGAGCTCTACCTAGGAAGTAGGAACCTTGCTACTAGGTTGCATGTAACAATCATATTTTGTCAGCAGGAGTTGCTGGATCTGGGTGAAGCAGTCGGAACTCAAAACAGGGGCCTTTCACCAGATCTTATCGCTAAACTTCCTGTCACGAAATACAAATGTAGCTTCTTTTCAAGGAAAAAGAAACGGTGCGAAAGGTAAGCTTGTCCTTGTTTGATATCACTCTGTTGTTGTCTGATATGTCATTATGAGCAGGGCAAGATAAGAGGTTCGTTCTTCTAAATTGTTATCATATTGGAAGTTAGCTTTGTGCGTTAACTTCCTGTTAACTAACAAGGCATTGACCTTTTGATGGCAGATGTGTGATATGTCAGATGGAGTTTAAGAGGAAGGATAGCCAAATGGCTTTGCCTTGCAAGCATATATACCATGCTGGATGCATTAAAAGATGGCTCGGTATCAACAAGGTTGTGAGTTGCGATGCTTTTCTGTGTTAAATTGGTAATGTGGAAATTTCACATTTGATGCTTAAAATGCATGTTGTAACCAAGTTTGACCCTTGCTCCGTTGCAGGCGTGCCCAATTTGCTACGTTGAAGTATTTGGCGAAGGTTCCAAATGTTGATTGTATATACAGTTCCCAAGAGATTGGTTTGTTTGAAGATTCTAGTGCCACATTTTTTTTCCCACATTAATTTGTTTTCCTGGATTGTAAAGCTAGAATGATGGTTTGCCATGAGCTTTACCACCTTTGTTTGAAAAACTGATTGAACTTGAAAGAAAATAAGAAAAAATGTGGGTGATTTAGGACGGTAACTCTGCATGTAAATGTTGTTCAGCGCTTGTCCAGGCTGTAGCAGTGTGGAAGACACGTGGAATCGTCACTTCTCCTGTCCTGTCCTGTGCGAGGGGTTCCAAGGGTATGATTTTCACTCTAAAAGGAGGGTATATAGAAAGTCAATTAATAATAGTAAATTTAAGCGTGCTTAGTTTTATGTATGAGGCCAATTAATACAAACACATGTTTATTAGTCCGAAGTACATGGTCATTTTAAAGGTAATGTAGTATAAACTAAATAAAAGGAATTTTAAAATGCGCAAGGCTCAGAAAAGGTTCATCACGATTGTCTTCTCTCTTTTCAATAGGCAATGAAGTATGTTTCTTTAACACAATGATCAACGTTCAATGGATAACTTTTTCAGTAGTGACCACGAGGTGGCCGAGTTGAAGATGGAGGCTGTGAGTCATATTAGTATGGTGGAGGAAGAGATGGAGAAGGTAGTGGCGGTGATTTGTAGTGATAACGAAGGGGAGGTGAAGGCGATGGAGGAGGAGGAGATTTGTAAACCATATGGAGGTGGTGGCGAAGGTCATGGTGATGATAGTGATTTATAAATATAAGGTGGCGGTGGTGATGGAGATGGAGGAGATGGTGATTTATAAACGCATGGAGGAGGGGGTGATAGGGATGGCAGCGGAGGGGATTTGTTGATGTAAGGTGGTGGGGGAGATGGAGATGGTGGCGTAGGTGATTTGCAGATACAAGGAGGAGGAGGGGATGGAGATGGTGGAGGAGGAGATTTATAGACACAAGGAGGAGGAGGGGATGGAGATGGTGGTGGAGGAGATTTGTAGACATAAGGAGGTGGAGGAGATGCAGACGGCAGCGGTGGAGACTTGTATACATATGGTGGAGGCGGCGACGGTGATGGTGGAGGAGGTAACTTATAGACATATGGAGTAGGAGGAGATGGAGATGGCGGGGTAGGGGAGTTATAGACATAATAATTGTGAGGAGGCGGCGGAGAGTGTGGCGGTTGGGGAGGAGGCTTGTGGGAGTAGTGTGTCGGAGATTTTGGGAAGGGGAAGGGGAAGGGGAAGGGGAATGATGGCAATTGAGGG
>JAURVB010000832.1:0-12059 GCA_033002965.1 Piper betle
CAAACGACTTAATTAATTAAATTACTATTAATAATGATAGCGACTAAAAAAATATTATAACCGTAAACTAAATCATCAAGACTGTGTTTACTTAATTATCATCTCAAAGGAAAATATACTAATAAGAGTAATCAAATTTTTGTTTATAAGTTAATAATTATTTTATTATTTGTTAAGTGTTCATTATGATTTTGATAATAAATTTAAAATGTAAAGTAGGATTTAAATGATTATATCACATGAATAATTTAATATTTAATATTATTGAATTTTAATAGTGATATATATATATATATATATATATATATATATATTAGGCATTTAGTTGCATGCATTTCTACTCTAATAAAATTATACTTATGTATAATTTTATGTTCTCGTTCAGATTAGGATCGTTGGTCACACATGTGAGTTCAGTTACGATCTATCCAGGTCCGTATACTTATTTGAATTGTTGTATTTTCCCTTCTTGGCAGCCCTGGTTGGCCTGAGCCCAGATTCGACCACCATGCGCTGGAACTCAATCGGGGTCAAGGAATTGACTCAGTCCGACACTGGGCCGCACCTTTAAAATTACTATGTGGGAGTATTGGTCGACTTTAGTATATGACCACCATGCGCTGGAACACAACCGGGGACGACTCAATTCGGCACAAGGTAGCACCCCCAGAAAGATTGAGCACCTGACCCCATGCCGAAAGGGGTAACAGGGCGCAATGGTGCAAGACGGCTCATTATCTACTTGTAATACTGAGAGGGTGAGTCAATGGCAAACATCGGTAACTACAGGCCGTGGGCCATGTAGCGTGTGTGCACATGCATGGGATGCTAGCTAGATGGGGTGGCCACCCCTCCCAGCATATAACGAGCTCGGCATAGGCTCATAACAACTAAAAGATTCTTGAAACGATATTGGAGATTTTATTAACTTGTTTCATTTAATTATGCGGCTTAGTGTTTTTATCACTAACGCAAAATTGCTTCTGCAGGTGAGCAGCTTTGGATTGAAGAATAAAAGTGACCCAGGTTTGGTGAATTGATAATAAAATTGGACTTCCTTATTATTCTATTGTGTTATAAATGTGGCTGTAGGGAACGGTCCAAGACTATGGGATGTTACTTTATATTTTAGAGAACACGATTTATTATTCTGATTTATATTATATATTGCCAAACTTATTTGCTGAATTTCATGATTTATATTATACCAGACTTATTTGCTGTATTTCAATTCATTAATAGGAAAATTATCGTTACATCAATTATATTTTTACGTAACATCCTGTCCGGTTCAGGTGGGTCGTTACATGTGGTATCAGAGTACAGTTTCCCACTATCTCACAATTTATAACTCAAGTACCTTGTTGAAATGTCCAATAATTATCTTTTGCCAATGTGTTGTTTTTTGAATTAAAAAATTCATTTGCTAATAAACCTAAGTCCTAACTGGAAAAAAAACATATTAATGAACCATGATGGTTCGATGTTTCAGATAGCAGTCACTCGTAGATAGTCAAACAAATCTGCACAGTCAAATTTGAACACAAAGAATGTGTTGGCCCAGATCTTGACAGCCATATAGGGACTAGCGCAGGCTTGAGAAAATACAAATTCTGTGGTTCAAAATATTGTTCAGCGGTTACCGGGAGTGGTAGCAGGGAATGGAGCCTCAAACTCAGCAGCGGGTCCCATAATCACCCCAGATGGTGGTTAGGGACGTGCCCAAGGGCGGGCAGGGTTAGCTGACCTGGGCGAGCAAGGCGAGCGTCCAAACCCTATGCCACCGGTAGTCCGACAAGTGGTGCCGCCAGTGGTTGACGATAGTGACCATTACACTCTGGAAAAATTCAAGAACAATGGAGCTGAAGTATTTATTGGAGGGATTGATCCAATGAAGGCGGAGAGCTGGATAGACATTACTGAAAAAGCGTTTTGGGTTCTGTCAGTGCCAAGTATTTATTGGAGGGATTGATCCAATGAAGGCGGAGAGCTGGATAGACATTACTAAAAAAGCGTTTAGGGTTCTGTCAGTGATCACCGCCATCAAGTGAGGATTGTAAAGCCTTTTTGGCTAACTTAGTGGAGTCTGAGTCAAAACCCAAAGAGTTGTCCATGATTCCTGTGGTAGTTGAGTTTTCCGATGTATTCCTAGACGAACTTCCAGGGTTACCTCCTAAACGAGCATTGGAGTTCGCCATTGACTTAGACCATGTGTAACACCAATGTCTAAAGCACAATACCGCATGGCTCCAGCAGAACTCAAGGAGTTAAAGGAACAACTAGAAGAGTTGTTGTAGGTAGGTTTCATCCGACCAAGTACTTCACCCTGGGGAGCCACTGTTCTCGGCTGTGTATTGACTATTGACCACTCAATCAAGTGATAGTCAAGAATCGGTACCCCTTACCGAGGATTGATGACTTGTTCGATCAGCTAAAAACAGCCGGGGTATTTTCTAAGATAGACTTGTGATCTAGTTATCAATAGTTGTGAGTAAAGAGTCAGACATATAGAAAATGGCTTTCCAAACTCAATATGGACATTATGAGTTTCTGGTCATGCCTTTTGGTCTAACAAATGTGCCAACGGCCTTAATGTCACTCATGAACATAGTATTTCATGCATACTTGGAGAAGTTTATTATCGTGTTTGTGGACGACATCTAGTCTATTCAAATAATTAAGAAGAGCATGTGAAGCACCTATCCATTACTCTTCAAGTTCTGCAAGAAAATCAACTGTTCGCCAAACTCTCAAAATGTGACTTCTGGTTGAAGGAAGTAAACTTACTTCATCATATTATCTCAAAGGCTGGAGTTGCAGTGGATCCATCAAAAGTGAAAGCAGTCACTGACTGGCCACAACCCAAGTCAGTTACTAATATCAGAAGCTTCCTTGCTTTAGCAGTTTACTACAGGAAATTCGTTAAACACACAAGGAAGGGAGTCAAGCTCACAAGGAAGGGAGTCAAGCTCAAATGGATGTAGTAAGTGTGAGGAGAGTTTCCAATCTCTAAAGAAGAGTCTAACAACTGCTCTAGTTTTTTACCCTGCGAATGGTAATGAAGGATTTGCAGTCTTCAGTGATGCATCTCTGTTGGGTTTAGGATGTGTCCTTATGCAAGAAGGTAAAGTGGTAGCCTATGCCTCTCGTCAGTTGAAGATTCGTGAACAAAATTATGCAACCCATGACTTGGAACTGGCATCAGTGGTTTTTGTCTTGACGATTTGGAAACACTACTTGTATGGAGCCCAGTTCAAAGTCTTCACTGACCAACTGAGTTTGAAGTATATCTTCACCTAGAATGACCTTAACCTTCGACAGAGGCGGTGGCTAGAGTATTTGAAGGACTACAATTTCCAAATCTTTATACCATCGAGGGAAAGCAAATGTGGTAGCCGACGCGTTGAGTTGGAAGGGCAAGGTGGACAAAAGTCAGGAGCTAGCTAGACTATGCACCATGTCAGCAGAAGTGGTGGCTATCAATCCTATGGAGTAACTAACAAGATTACTGACAAATTTGGTCATTTCCAATGATTTAGTTGATCGTGTTAAGCTAGCATAAATGGGTGGTGAGGAGCTGAATGAAATGTTGGATAAGAGACCTAACGTTGTAGCTGATTCCAATAGTGTGATTAGATTTAGAGGAAATTTCGGTGTACCCAAGGATGATGCACTGAGACGGAATATCTTGGAGGAGGCACATCGCTCAAAGTTCTCGATACAGCATGGAGTTACTAAAATGTATCAGGATTAAAAGTGAACGTACTGGTGGATTGGGATGAAAAAGGATGTTGTGGATTTTGTCTCCAAGTGTCAGACTTGCCAATAGATCAATGCCCAACATCAACTACCTGGAGGACTATTGCAACCTTTAGAACTACCAACTTGGAATTGGGAGTGTGTCACATGCGATTTTATTGCAAAGCTCCTAAGGACTAAGAAGAAGCATGAATCCATATGGATGGTTGTGGACACAACTAACTAAGGTAGCTCACTTCATCCCCACGAAATCAACGAGAACTGCGGAATACCTGGCAGGATTGTATGTTGATAATATTGTCAAGTTGAATGGGATTCCAAAGGAGATAGTCTCCGACTGAGATCCCCTATTCACCTCTCAATTCTGGGAAGCTTTCCAAAAATCCATGGGGACCCAAATCAAGCTTAGTATACCATATCATCCCCAAACTAATGGTCAGAGTGAGAGGACCATTCAAACTTTGCAAGATTTGTTAAGAGCTTGCATTCTTGATAGGGGAGGTGACTAGGAGAAACACTTAGCCTTGGCTGAATTTACCTACAATAACTCTTACCAAAACAATATAGGGACGCCACCATTTGAAGCCTTATATAGTAGGCCCTATAGGTCTCCATCGTGCCGGCTAGAGTCTACCGAAGCAGTTATAGTCTGGCCAGAGATGGTTAGGGAAGCAACTGAAAAGGTGAAACTCATTCATAAAAGGCTTAAGGCAGCTCAGGATCGACAAAAGAGTTATGCCAATACATGAAGGAGGTACCTAGAGTTCCAAGTTGGGGAGTTTGTGTACCTAAAGACATCTCCTACTAAGGGGGTGATCAGATTTAGATCATCAGGGAAGTTGACGCCAAGATTTATAGGACCATTCCCAATCTTGGAAATTGTGCATATAGACTAGCATTGCCACCAAGGCTAGTTGGAGTACACAATGTTTTCCATGTGTCAATGCTAAAGAAATATGTACAAGATGAAGATCATATCATCACCAATTTTGAAGACCCTGAGCTACAATCAGATTTAACCTATGAGGAAAAGCCGATCTGCATCCTGGCAAGAGAAATGAAGACACTCAGGAACAAAGAAATTCCTTTGGTAAAAGTATTGTGGGCAAATTAGGGGTTCGAGGAAGCTACACGGGAGATTGAACAAGAAATGGCAAGGAAATACCCTAGCCTATTCGTGACATAAGATTTTTATGATTGTAGTAGCATGAACTGATACCGAATAAATAATTAATCATGATTGTCCTGTAATCATGATGGTTCCTGTTGCCGTTATAATATTTCGGGGACAAAATATTTCCAAATTGGGGAGATTGTAAAGACTGTGAAAATAATAATAGTAATAATAATTGGACGCGGGCGCGGTCCAGAAAGGACCAAACGTGGTCCGGGAAGGACCGAACGTCTTATATTTTCACCGGTTAATTATTACCCGGTTAAATGAAATACCGGTGTAGGGGTGTTTCCACATACACTAGCCATCATTTTTATTTTTATAAATTTTGAAAGAGGACGTCATGTTTCACATACGGGGGTAGGGGCGTCTTCCTCACCTTAGCCGCCTAGTTCTCCTCTTCCTTGCTGATGCTTATTCCTTGCTTGGGGTATCCTTCCTATCTCCCTTTTCTTAATTTTCTTGCATGCATATTTTTAATTGATAGTAAATTTGTTAATCATGGGAATTAAAGTTGTAAATCAACAACAAAAGAACTAAACTAAATAGTATACAACTGAAATCCTGCCATGGCCAATGAGGCTGAATTGTGGCAAGATGGGCGACCGTAAGAACAATTGCAAGGCTGTCCCTCACACCCCGACGACCTCTCTTGCTGCTGTAAGAACCGTGAAAATATGTGAAATTTTTTTTTTCAAGACTTGAACCTAAGTATTATGAAATATTATTTTTGATGAATGGATATTGTTGGTTATCAAGTAGACCAGTCATGGTTCAACGTAAAGCCAAACCCTAACCTTAGAGAAGACGTAAGGCCAAACACTGGCATTAGGGAAGACGAACCCAACCTAGAGCATACTGATTCATGAACGGATGATGGGGTAAGAGAATTTAATAAAGGGACTCGTTGAACCTAGGGAATACCTATACATGAATAGATGTAAGAATTTAATTGAGAAACTCGTTGAAGCATATATATATAGGAGGAGGGGGTTAGGGAGAAAAGGGGGTACGGTGCAATGGACTCCATCGGCTCAACCTAATAAGCGGTACGGCGGAGTGGACCCATCGGCCAACAGTGGTACGGTGGAATGGACCCATTGGGCGATATGAGATATTGTGAATGGATCCAGCGACTAACCTAGATAGGCAGGTACGGTGGAATGGACCCATCGGCTAATAAGGGGCACGGTTGGAATGGACCCATCTGTCCAATAGGGCGTAATGATGGAATGGACCCGAATGGCAATAGGGAGTACGATGAATGGACCCATCGGCCCAACATAATAGGGGGTACGATGGAATGGACCCATCGGCTCAACCTAATAAGTGGTACGGTGGAATGGACCCATCGGCCAAACAGTGGTACGGTGGAATGGACCCATCGGCCAATAGGGGTGTATGATGGAATGGACCCATCGGCTCAACCTAATAAGTGGTACGGTGGAATGGACCCATCGGCCAATAGGGGGTACGGTGGAATGGATCCAGCGGCTCAACCTAATAAGTGGTACGGTGGAATGGACCCATCGGCTAATAAGGGGTACGGTGGAAGGGACCCATCGGCCAATAGGGGGTACGATGGAATGGACCCATCGGCCAATAGGGGGTACGGTGGTATGGACCCATCGGCCCAACATAATAGGGGGTACGATGGAATGAACCAATCGGCCAATAAGGGGGCACGATGGACTGACCCATCGGCCCAATATTTTATAGTGGCACGGTGGACTAACCCATCAGCCAATAGAACTACATCGAGCTTGATCCCGACATGGGTATGTAGGCCAATCAAGATTGTTTGATTTCAGCTCAAATAAGGTAGAATAAAAGTATGATAGGATAGTCAGGTTAGGAGAATGGGTAATAAATGGGACTTCTTTTCATTTTGTTTTGAGTTATAAATATGGCTATGGGAAATGGTCTAAGACTGTGGGAACCATTATTTTATAACTTATTACTCGGCATTTAGTAGTTTTATTTTGGTAACACCTGGCCAACAAGGCCCACATTATTGTTAAAAATGGTCGGGTCGTCACAGGTGGTATCAGAGCAAGGTTTCCCAAAAGCTCACATCTTATGACTCAAGTACCTTGTTGAAGAGTCCAATATTTATCTTTCTCCAATGGGGTATGTCATTAGGGAATTAGTGGACTCACTAACAAACCTAAGTAATCATTGAAAAAAAAAATTAAAGGAATATATTTTAGATGGGTGGCACCCAAAGGAAGGTGAGCGAAGCTGCGCAGTCGGACACGAATTTTTACCGATTACCGGGATGGGTAACAGGGAATGGAGCTCCATAGTCGGCTGCGGGTGCTAGTAGTGTCCCAAATGGGGATCAGGGGAGCGCCCAAGAGCGGGTAGGGATAGCTGACCCGGGTGAGCGAGGGGAAGGCTACTATGCAACAACAAGAGCAACCTGAGGTTCCGAAGATATAGTTAATCATGATCATCCTGTTGATGTTATAATATTTCGGGGACGAAATAATTCTAAGTTGGGGAGATTGTAAGAACCGTGAAAATATGCGAAAATTTTTTTTCAAGACTTGAACCTAAGTATTATGAAATATTATTTTCGATGAATGGATATGGTTGGTTATCAAGTAGACCGGTCACGGTTCAACGTAAAGCCAAACCCTAACCTTAGAGAAGACGTAAGGCCAAACTCTGGCATTAGGGAAGATGAACCCAACCTAGAGAATACTGATTCATGAACGGATGATTGGGTAAGAGAATTTAATAAAGGGACTCGTTGAACCTAGGGAATACCTATGCATGAATAGATGTGAGAATTTAATTGAGGAACTCATTGAAGCATATATATATAGGAGGAGGGGGTTAGGGAGAAAAGGGAGTCCACTCCTTCTTGCCTCCTCTCCAGTGCCTTTCCATTGTGGTGTCTTTGGGTGTTGAGATATTGTATGGTTGCAAATTAGATGGCAGGTATGAAATTCACGTTTGACTAGTTTCAAGAAACCCTATTTTTTTTAGCCGCACTGTTCAAAATCTAATAATGGACATGTCAGAATGGAACAGACAGTCCATAAATAAATATCGGCCAATAGGGGGGTACGATGGAATGGACCCATCAGCTAACCTAATACAGTGGTACAGTGGAATGGACCCATCGGCCAATAGGGGGTACGGTCGAATGGACCCATCGGCTCAACCTAATAAGTGGTATGGTGGAATGGACCCATCGGCCAATAGAGGGGTACGGTGGAATGGACCCATCGGCTCAACCTAATAAGTGGTACGGTGGAATGGACCCATCGGCTCAACTAATAAGTGGTACAGTGGAATGGACCCATCGGCCAATAAGGGGTACGATGGAATGGACCCATCGGCCAATAGGGTGATACGGTGGAATGGACCCATCAGCCCAACATAATAGGGGGTACGATGGAATGAACCAATCGGCCAATAAGGGGGCACGATGGACTGACCCATCGGCCCAATATTTTATAGTGGCACGGTGGACTAACCCATCACCCAATAGAACTACATCGAACTTGATCCCGACATGGGTATGTAGGCCAATCAAGATTGTTTGATTTCAGCTCAAATAAGGTAGAATAAAAGTATGATAGGATAGTCAGGTTAGGAGAATGGGTAATAAATGGGACTTCTTTTTATTTTGTTTTGAGTTATAAATGTGGCTATGGGAAATGGTCTAAGACTGTGGGAACCATTATTTTATAACTTATTACTCGGCATTTAGTAGTTTTATTTTGGTAACACCTGGCCAACAAGGCCCACAATATTGTTAAAAATGGCCGGGTCGTTACAGCTGCTGAGTTGAAGGAATGGCTTGTCATGCCCCTGGTTTCCGGTCAGTGGCGGAAATGCAGCTATGAGTGGGCGGAGTTGCAAGGGTGACAGAAGTGATTATGTTCTGCTGAAACAGACGTTGTTATGGCAATTTCAGAGGGTAGATGTTTGGCGTTGACATTGGGTCATCGTGCGGGGAGAAGGGGAGCATTCCCAGCAGTGCTGCTGGCAAAGAGTTTCACGACTGGGTGCAGAACGTGATTCGCCTTTGATAGTTGCTGTAATGGACGAGCTTTATGCTTCCAATTGGATTAGTAGGGAAGGGAAGGTATAATGACCCGCCATTTTTCACGATATTGTGGGCTTTGCTGGCCAGGTGTTACTCAAAATTTAACAAAAACCTATAACAACCAGTCCTAATCGAATCGGGTGTTACTTAAAAGGTTACATAAATAATATGAAAGCAAATAGGTCTAGCATTTCTAACTCAAATGAACTTTTGTTTTAATTGACAATGCATGAAGTAATTATCCCACAGCCTTAGACAATTTCCCATAGCCATATTTATAGCACAAGAAAAGTAAAAAGAGAAGTCCGCTTATTCTCCGTTCACCGCCAGAGTTGGTAGAAAAACCACCCTGTCGTCTCTTAGTCTTTAGTTCCAGATGCTAACTTGCAGAGGCAATTCCGCGTTAGTGATTTACCACTAATCCGTATAATTAAACAAAACAAGTCCATAAACTCCCTATCATTATCTATAATATTGGCAGTTGTGACCATTCAAATTGTGAGATCCCTCAACTTAGTCCCACATTAATACCTACTGGGAGAAGATCCTGTTTATAAGTGGGAATGGACTAGAGATCTTTAACTTCCATGGTACCCATTTTAAAGAAATGACTTAGGCCCATTAGTTTGCACTTTGGACTGGGTCATTACAAATAGTATCAGAGCCGACCTGGTTCCATGTTAGATGGTGGGCTGGATTACAAACGTTGGCTAGGCTGCCGGTCACGGGCCAGAAAGGTCGTGGGCTGGGGCTAGCAACGGGCCAAGAATAGGCATTTCAGGGACAAAATTCCCTAAGGTGGGTGGATTGTGAGATCCCTCAACTTAGTCCCACATCTAATACCTACTAGGAGAAGATCCTGTTTATAAGTGGGAAATGACTTAGATCTTTAACTTTTCGGGGTACCCATTTTAAAGAAATGACATAGCCCATTACGTTGCACTTTGGGCCGGGTCGTTACAAATGGTCTCAGAGCCGACCTGGTTCCGTGTTAGATGGTGGGCTGGATTAGAAACGTTGGCTAGGCTGCCGGTCACGGGCTAGAAAGGTCGTGGGCTGGGGCTAGCAACGGGCCAAGAATAGGCATTTCAGGGACGAAATTCCCTAAGTTGGGTGGATTGTGACATCCCTCAACTTAGTCCCACATCTAATACCTACTGGGAGAAGATCATGTTTATAAGTGGGAATGGACTATAGATCTTTAACTTCTGGGGTACCCATTTTAAAGAAATGACTTAGCCCATTACGTTGCACTTTGGGCTGGGTCGTTACACAAATATTTCCATTTATTAGCTAATGGTTCAATCCACCATGTCCATTAGTTAGCTGATGGGTTAGTCCACGATATCAATCTATTGGCTGATGAGTCCAATCCACCATGTCCGTAATTCGTTGGCGAGTCCAATCCACCATGTCAAATTTATTGGCTGATGGGTCAGTCGATCATGTCCATTACCGGCTGGCGAGTCCAATCCGCCATGTCCGTTATCGGCTGGTGAGTCCAATCCACCATGTTCGTAATTAGTTGGCGAGTCCAATCCTCCATGTCCAATTTATTGGACGATGGGCCATCATGTCCATTACTGGCTGGCGAGTCCAATCAGTCATGTCCGTTATTGGCTGGTGAGTCCAATCCACCATGTCCGTAATTGGCTGGCTAGTCTAATCCGCCATGTCCAATTTATTGGTTGATGGGTCAATCCATCATGTCCATTACCGGCTGGCGAGTCTAATCCGCCATGTCAGTTATCAGCTGGTGAGTCCAATCTACCATGTCTGTAATTGGTTGGCGAGTCCAATCCGCCATGTCCAATTTATTGGCTGATGGGTCAGCCATCTCCATTACCAGCTGGCGAGTCCAATCCACCATGTCCGTTAACGGCTAGGGAGTCCAATCCACCATGTCCGTAATTTGCTGGCGAGTCCAATCCGCCATGTCCAATTTATTGGCTAATAGGTTAGTTGATCATGTCCATTATTTGATTATGAACGGCGTAGCCCGGGATAGACTGAGTCAATTCCTTCACCCCGGTTGCACTCGGTGCATGGTGGTCGAATCTGAGCTCAGGGTGACTAGGTTGTCCATAAGGGAAAATACAACGTTTTAAATAATTATAAGGACCTAGATATTTAGAACTTGTAGTTGTGACAAATGATCCTAATCTAAACAAGGACATAAAATTATACATAAGTATAATTTTATTCGAGTACAAATGCATGCAACTAAATGGCTAATATATATATATATATATATATATATATATATATATATCACTATTAAATTTCACAATATTAAATATTAAACTATTCATGTGATATAATCATTTAAATCATACTTTACATTAATAATCTAGATCATAATTAACACATAACAAATAATAAAACAATTATCAAGTTATAAACAAATATTTAATTAGTATTATTAGTATATTTTCCTCTCAGACGATAATTACTTAACCACAATATTGATAATTTAGTTTATTGTTATAAATCTTTAATCGCTATCCTTATTCATAGCAATTTAGTTAAATAAGTTGTACGATTAAATTATTTAAAATAATTTGTATTATTCTAATTTTAAAATATTATTAATACAATTATTTTAAATTATTCGACTAAATAAAATTTCGAACTTTATTTATTTTCAATATGTTATTTAATAACCCATTTTCTATATTACTGACTCGTTACTAAAATAATCACTTTATTTACCTAATATTAATTTTAATATGGTAAAGGTAAAATGTTTATTTTATTAATTACTTATCACTGTCCGATTTAATTTAATCGCTTGTTGTGTGCCGATTAATTATCGACCGTTTATCATTACCGTATTTTTATTACTTATGTCCATGTCGATTTCGTCTAATAATTACTTAGTTTAGTAACTTTAACCCATAACCCATTAAAATGATTATTTTTAAAGATTTATTACGAGTCGTATTATTTTTAACTAGTCGGTAGCGAGTCAACCAGTATTTACAGATTTGCCACCGCAGGTTTCTTCTTCTTCCCGTCAGCCCTCCTCTTCATCCAGCTTTGTCCTTGGCACAACTCAGATCA
>JAURVB010000833.1:0-15805 GCA_033002965.1 Piper betle
CAATTTTGGCTACTTCCCTGGTTGGCATTTTTATGTTGCATAGTAGTCTCTCCCATATTTCTGTGCACGGTCATGCTCATACACTAATTCATGAGTCGTGGCTGCCTCAATCACTTCAGTTATGGTGCCCCTTGACGCCGTAGCAACCCTACTCAATTCCGGCTTCAATCCCCAGAAGAATTTGTCCGCTCTAGCCTTGTCAGTTGCTAAAATCCCTAGTGCAAATCGCTCCAACTACAAGAAATTTTTGGCATATCTCCGGACCGAATCCTCCCCCTGAGCCAGAGTGGCGAATTCCAGTGCTTTCTTCTGGACCACGGACTTAGGAAAGTATTGTCCATTAAGAGCTGTTAGCAAATTCTACCCATGAGATGGATGAAATCTCACGTTAATAGAATGTAGTCTTTTCCATGGATTTCCACCAGTAAGATGCTTCCTCCTGAAGCATGTATGTTGCCAACCTCACTTGATGGCAGTGGGACACCGATAGAGCCCTAATCGCTTTTTGAGTAATGTCTATCCAACTCTCCGCCTTCATTGGATCAGTCCTCCATTGAATAACTCAGCTCCATTCTTCCAGAACTTTTCCACAGTGTAACATTCACTATCATCCACAGCTGACGGCACCACTTGTCGGACTACCAGTGGCACTGGGTTTGGAAGCTCCCTCGCTCGTCCAGGTCAGAGAACCCTGCCCACCCTTCGGCACTCCCCTGATCACCATTTGGGACATTACTAGGACCCACTGCAGAGTTTAAGGCCCCATTCCCTGTGACCACTCTCGGTAACCGCTGCACAATATTATGAACCACAGAATTTGTATTTTCTGAAGCTTGCGCTAGTTCTTGTATGGCCATCAGGATTTGGGCCAACACATTCTCTGTGTTCGAATTTGACTGCGCAGATCGGATTGACTATCTACAGGTGCCTGCCATCTAAAACATCGAACCATCATGGTTCATTAATATATATATATTTTTAGTTATCACTTAGGTTTTTTTGTTAATTAATAACACACATAGTGGGAAAAGATAATTATTGAACTTTTCAACAAGGTGCTTGAGTCATAAAATGTGAACTAGTGGGAAACCGGGCTCTGATACCACCTGTAATAACCCGCCATGTTTCACGATATTGTGGGCCTTCCTAGCCAGATGTTACTCAAAATTTAACAAAACCAACTCTATAACGACCAGTCCTAACCGGACCGGGTGTTACTTAAAACGTTACATGAATAATATTAAAGCAAATAAATCTAGCATTTTTAACTCAAAAGAACTTATGTTTCAAAGGACAATAAATGAAGTAATTATCCCACAGTTTTGGACCATTTCCTATAGCCACATTTATAATACAAGAAAAGTAAAAAGAGAAGTCTGCTTATTATCTGTTCATCACCTGAGTTGGTAGAAGAACCACCCTGTCATCTCTTAGTCTTTAGTTCTAGCTGCTAACTTGTGGAGGCAATTCTGCGTTAGTGATTAACCACTAAGCCGTATAATTAAATAAGACAAGTCCATAAACTCAGTATCATTATCTATAATAATGGCTGTTGTAACCATTCCACCATGTCCATTTATTAGCTGATGGTTCAGTCCACCATGTCCATTAGTTGGCTGATGGGTCAGTCCACCATATCCATCTATTGTCTGATGGGTGAGTCCATCATGTCCATTACCGGCTAGTGAGTCCAATACGCCATGTCCGTTATTGGCTAGTGAGTCCAATCTACCATGTCCATTAGTTGGCTGTTGGGTCAGTCCACCATGTCCATCTATTGGCTGATGGGTCAATCCACCATGTCGTAATTGGCTGGCGAGTCCAATCTACCATGTCTAATTTATTTGCTGATGCGTCAATCCATCATATCCATTACCGGCTGGCGAGTACAATCTGCCATGTTCGTTATCGGCTGGTGAGTCCAATCCACCATCTCCGTAATTGGCTGGCGAGTCCGATCCGCTCATGTCCAATTTATTGGTTGATGGGTCAGTCCATCATTTCCATTACCGGCTGGCGAGTCCAATCCGCCAAGTCCGTTATTAGCTGGTGAGTCCAATCCACAATGTCCGTAATTGGTTGGCGAGTACAATCCGCCATGTCTAATTTATTTTATTATGGCTGTCAAGTCCATTCTGACATATCTATTATTTGATTTTGAAGGGCGTAGCCCGTATCAGGCTGAGTCAATTCCTTCACCCCAGTTGCACTCAGTGAATAAATTATTTTAAATAATAAACGGACCTGGATATTTTAAACTTGCAGCTGCTACCAATGATCCTAATCTGAACGACGACATAAAATTATACATAAGTATAATTTTGTTCGAGTAGAAATGCATGCAACTAAATGACTAATATGCATATCACTATTAGATTTCAACAATATTAAATATTAAACTATTCATGTGATATAATCATTTAAATACTACTTTACATTAATAATCTAAATCATAATTAACACTTAACAAATAATAAAATAATTATCAACTTATAAACTAATATTTAATTACTATTATTAATATATTTTCCTTCGAGACGATAATTACTTAACCACAATCTTGATAATTTAGTTTACGGTTTTAAATCTTTAATCGCTATCCTTATTCATAGCAATTTAGTTAAATAAGTTGTACGATTAAATTATTTAAAATAATTTGTATTATTCTAATTTAAAAATATTATTAATATAATTATTTTAAATTATTCGACTCAATAAAATTTCGAACTTTATTTATTTTTATTATGCTATTTAGGTTCCATGCTAGTGATTGCTACTCGACTATAGTTTAATAACTCATTTTCTATATTACTGACTCGTTATTAAAATAATCACTTTATTTACCTAATATTAAATTTAATATAGTAAGGGCAAAATCTTTATTTTATTAATCATTTATAACCCTCCAATTAAATTTGATCGCTTGTTGTGTGCCGATAAATTATCGACCGTTTATCATTACCGTATTTTCATTACTTATGTCCATGTCGATTTCGTCCAATAATTAATTAGTTTAGTAATTTTACCCATAACCCATTAAAACGATTATTTTTAAAGATTTATTATGAGTTAGTATTATTGTATCGAGTCAACCCATATTTACAAAATTACTATCTTCTTCTTCCCCAACGGTCCCTTCTCCAAACTCCATCTTTGCACCCAAAAACCAGTCTTGGCATCTTCTTCTTCAACCCAAAACTAGATTACTTCCCTAATTGCTTCCCTTCCCTAGCAACCCAATTGGAAGCCTAATGCTTGTGCATTTCAGCAACCATCCACGCCCAACTCTGTTCTGCACAAAGATGCGACTTCTTGCCAGCAGCACAGCCCGGACTGCAAATTTAACTCCGTCCGGCCAGCACCATTACCGGGAACTCTTCCCTTCTCCCTGCACGATGTGAGCCTTGGCCGGCAACCGGGTATAGATGTCTGGAACAGCTTCACAGCTGTAATTCCGCCACCACTAGGAAACTATGGACATGGCGAGCCCTCCCTTCGACCCAGCAGCAAGAGAGGATGTCGGGGTTGTGAGGGAACGCCTTGCAAATGTTTTTACAGTCTCCCATCTTGCCAAAATTTCAGACTACTCGGCCATGGACGGGATTCCAGTTTTCAGTTTAGTTCGTTGTTTATTTTTTATTTCAGACTTGATTTCTCATAATTATCAAGCTTATTATCAATTAAAAGACATATGAATGCATGAAAATTAAGAAGAGGAAGATAGGAAGGATACCCAAGCAAGGAAGAAACACCGGCAAGGAAGAGGAGAACTTGGCGGCTAACGTGAGGAAGACGCCCCTACACCCGTATGTGAAAAATGATGTCCTCTTTCAAAATTAATAAAACTGAAAATGACGGCTAGGGTATGTGAAAAACCCGTATTTCACTTAACCAGGTAACCGGGTAAATAATAGAATGGGTAAATAATAAAATATAATAATTTACCGGGTACAATTAACTAGGTAAAGAGTATAACACGTTCGGTCCTTTCCGGACCAAGTCGAATATATTAAATTTAAAAATAAAAATTTTTTTGCATGGTCTTTGCAAATATTGTGAGATCCCTCAACTTAGTCCCACATCTTATTCATAATAGGAGAAGATCCTGTTTATAAGTAAGAATGAACTATAAATCTTTAACTTGGGTTAACTATTTTAAAGAAATGACTTAGGCCCATTACGTTTTTACTTTGAACTAGATCGTTACAGGTGGTATCAGAGTAACCTAGTTCCGTGTTAGATGGTGGGCTGGACTAGTGTTACGGGGTTTAGCTCGTGGGACGGTCGAGAGCTAGGGTTTGGCGGTTGTTCCTAGCATTCCCGCGTCCAAGTCGGGTAGGGTGCTATCCGAGTGGTGAACAATCTACCGAGCATATTTCCGTGTTAGTGTGAAGTGCATCGTGGTGCATGGGGTTTATCGGGCGAGTTGCTGTACCGGGCGAGATATCGGGCAGTACCGATAGCAGTTGGGTAGCGGACATGATCGGTAACGAGTACCGAGCACCGCTACCGTGTACTGAGCGTGGTGCGGGTTCCAGGCGCGTGACGGGTCAGGCGCAGCTGGGACGTTCTACCGAGCATCATGTGCGGGTAGAAGTTGCGGGTTCCGGATGCGTAGGGTGCGAGTGACCGAGCACCACTGACCGAGCGTGCTAGGCGCCAGGGCCGGGTACTACCGTGCGACATGCGGTAGTCACGGGTGCGCAGGTGTGCGGGTGACCGAGCCAAGGTGCGGTAGGGGTTATCGTGCACGCGCATGGGTGCTGTGGAACAGACGGACCAGGGTTCGGTATTGGGGTCGCTGGGTCGAGCCAGGCGACCATGCCACATCCAGGAAGTTGATGAGGCATTTGCGCCACACCCAAGGGTGGGTCTTTCCGGTAATTCTGCCGGAACACCAAGGGGTCGATGACAAGGCTTGGAGGATGGGAGCCGTTGATCAAGACTTCGATGGTGAGGATGCAAGCTGATGAGGTGTCACACTAAGGCCGGGATGTCTATATAAGGAGGTGCCATCCTTATGTAGAGATCAGACAAGAGGAGAACAACAAGAGAAGTGTGTGTGAGTGATCTTAGTGGAGGGGAGAAACTTGGCCGGGCAAGGGGACGCCTTGGGGTTACTGCAGTCAGGCCGAGGGGCGGTCTGGAACTTCAAGGGGGACTACCGGGATAGTCAACGTCCGCCTTTAGGGTCAAGGCTCACATACCAGTTGTTCGGCAACCCTGCACGGTGAACCGAGGGTTGGGTGAAGTCCTGTCGAGTGAGGGTCGAGAGGCACGGTCGTGGGGTTTGCATGTCCACGACCGGCGGGTAGTCTAGAGTAGGATTACTTGTATTTATCCTGTATTCATGATTGTAAGAATAGAGGTTGGGAAGAGTTCCTGTAATTCTTGTGGTGTATGCGTCGTGTTTGGCCACCGGAGCTAGACCTGTGATTCCGAGGTCTATTGGTACCGAGATGGGTGATCGGTACATGGGACGTGTAGTCACTGCGGCTTGGTGATTGGTGTGTGTTCATGTACAATCTCTGGCATCAGAAACATGTCGGCGGAAGATAAGTTATTTAACTTTATCTCTGGTTTGCAGCCTTGTGCTCAGGTGGAGTTGAGGCAGCAGAAAGTCTAGGATTTGCCTGCAGCTTTGGTGGCAGCCGACGCCTTGGTGGACTTGCAGCCGCAGACGGGTGTCAAGGAGGATACCCAGGGCAAGATGATCATGGGCGGCCGAGGCAGCCAACGGGAGGGCAGAAGGCCATTCCGGCCAAAGAGGGGCCAGACATTGCGTCGGGCAGCAGGGATCGTGGGCCGGGTGTTCCAGCATCCGGGTGCTTTCTGTGTGGGGGTCCGCATCGGGCAAAGCAGTGTCCGAACCGAGGCAAGGTGAATGCCTTGGTAGCGGATGCAGACCAGGACCAGGAGGAGGAGCCTCTTGCCCGAGCATCTACCCTTCAGATACTCGGGGTGTTGCGAGCTGAACGCTCAGCTTCGGAAGGAGCTGGCCTGATATACGTTCCATGTGTAGTGAACGGGAGAGCAGTTTCAGCCTTAGTAGACACTGGTGCTACGCACAACTTTGTTTCCAATGGGATGGCGTTGGAACTAGGGTTGAAGACTGGGATCGTGACCAGCAAGGTGAAGGCGGTGAACTCACAGGCGAGACAGGTGCAAGGTATAGCCAGAAATGTCGGAATTTGCTTGGGGGAGTATGAAGGGCGAGTTGATTTGATGGTCATCGAACTCGATGATTTTGATCTGATACTCGGGAATCCTTTCATGCGTTCTGCTGGAGTGGGAGTGTTCCCACAGCTGGAAGGTATACTGATCGCGAATGAAGCGGGTGCATGTTTTGTTCGTGGGCAGAGAGGATCTTCCGGGGTCAAGTGCAGCACTGTCAGGGAGGAGCATCTGTCGGCAATGCAGGTGACTCGAGAGTGCACGGGGGACTTGACTGACCTTGCAGGAATGGTGATGATCCAGCCGGACCAGGTGGTGGAGGTACCGGATTTGTTGGTTGATGCGGAGTCTATCGAGTTGCCAAAGGGGTCTCCCGAGAGGACGATCGTTCACCAGATCGAGTTGGTGCCAGGGAGGGTACCAGCGCCGGCGCACTAGAGTGTGGTGCCGGACGAACTCACACAGATCCAGATGTGGTTCCTGGATGGGGGAAAATTCAGCCGTCATGCACCATGGGTTACAGGAGGTGACCATGTGGAAGAAGTACCCAGTTCCTTGGAGTTGGACCTGACGTCAGGAAGTGATGGGTGGATCACGAGGGTCAACCCGATGCAGGGCTCAAGGAGCATTCTCTGTGTGAAGAGCCGTGTGAGTTCGTGATTAGGGGAGTTGAGCTTCCCTAGAATTGGCCGAGTAAGGTGCGAGTGAGGAATCAGGCGGATTCCATTGCCGAGTGGACGCCAACAGGGGTGACTGGAAGGAAGAACTTCCTAGGAGTTTGGCCAATTACGGGAAGTTCGTACATGGTTTGCGCCATGTAGGGTCATCTTTGAATAGGTTTGGTCGGTACCATACCTTACAGCTTTTTGGTGTGATAAGAGCTGTGATCATCGGAGCCAATTCTGGAACGGCCGGGTTCCAGGCAACCGTTGGAGTAGTGACGCACTTCAGACAAAGGCCGGGACGGTGTAAGGCAGCAGGGGCTAGCTGGGAGTGCATTGTCCAACTATGGCGGGTTTACTTGTTGGATCTGAGTTCATTGTCAGGAGGACAATGGAGCTATCGCCTTATCCTAGACCTAGGGAGAGAGCGTAGCAGCTTCAGATCGTGATAACGAGAAACTTGGTTGACAGAGCAAGTCGGGGCTTGACTCAAGTGTTGGTTAGATGATACCGTTAGTCTATGCCAGTAAGGACATCGGCTATTAAGTCCTTCGGGTAGGCTAAGACAAAAGCTGAGGTTCCACATTCCCCAGTGGAAGGGCATCCAGAAGGGTCTGGATGTGTACCCGGAGTTAGGGTGATTCGTTGTTGGTGATATGCTGATAACGCAGCTTTTGTGAAACCCTGATTGGGAGTACCACAGGGTAAGGTGCACAGAAAAGAGTTAGTGACTGGGATGCTGCAGCACTAGCTTCACCTTGAGATCTTGAAGCTCGATCTCATGGACGTGGTGTCCAGTTTCCCGAAGAAGAAGGGAGCAACAGCAGGGTTACTCTATCGAGTCTCGGAATACGCTGTTCGGAGCAGTGCCCAGGAATACCCAACTGTGGGCTGCTTGCCGAATCATGGGGAAGTACGCGAGGTACAAGCGGAAGGCAAGGGATCGGTGACAAGTAACCAAGCTCAGTCTGGAGATGAGACTGAGGGACGGATGCATTACTCAGGAGGAGTATGTGAGACGTTCGTGGGGACCTCTTGCACGGAGCAGCTAGAAAATCTGCTTTGTGGTCAGCTAACGAGGCTGGGTTCTTTGAAGTTGTGGACCGTGTGAGGTGCAACGAGCCGAATGAAGAGATGCGGACCTGGCAAGGAGGGCATATCATTCCGCGTTAAGGACCAGTGATGCTGACGCTCACGCCCAGATTTTGGGAGAAAATCTGGTGTACAAAGTAAAGGTACGGGTTCCTTTGTGTGTTTTCCAAGGGGATTTGGTCAGTCCAGTTTGAATAACTGTCTGTGAGAGCTTCTACTACCGCCGGCGAATAAGAGGTAGTAAGGACTTTTGAAGCAGAGGTACGTCAACCTGGGGGCTTCGAAAGGGCAGACGGAGTGATTCAAGTGGGAACAGGAAGGAAACCTATGCGTGAGATGGGTCAAGAGGCAGGACAGGACTCAAACCTCCGATGAGGACATCGGGTCTCATTGGTGGGGGAGACTGTTACGGGGTTTAGCTCGTGGGACGGTCGAGAGCTAGGGTTTGGCGGTTGTTCCTAGCATTCCCGCGTCCAAGTCGGGTAGGGTGCTATCCGAGTGGTGAACAATCTACCGAGCATATTTCCGTGTTAGTGTGAAGTGCATCGTGGTGCATGGGGTCTATCGGGCGAGTTGCTGTACCGGGCGAGATATCGGGCAGTACCGATAGCAGTTGGGTAGCGGACATGATCGGTAACGAGTACCGAGCACCGCTACCGTGTACTGAGCGTGGTGCGGGTTCCAGGTGCGTGACGGGTCAGGCGCAGCCGGGACGTTCTACCGAGCATCATGTGCGGATAGAAGTTGCGGGTTCCGGATGCGTAGGGTGCGAGTGACCGAGCACCACTGACCGAGCGTGCTGGGCGCCAGGGCCGGGTACTACCGTGCGACATGCGGTAGTCATGGGTGCGCAGGTGTGCGGGTGACCGAGCCAAGGTGCGGTAGGGGTTATCGTGCACGCGCATGGGTGCTGTGGAACAGACGGACCAGGGTTCGGTATTGGGGTCGCTGGGTCGAGCCAGGCGACCGTGCCACATCCAGGAAGTTGATGAGGCATTTGCGCCACACCCAAGGGTGGGTCTTTCTGGTAATTCTGCTGGAACACCAAGGGGGTCGATGACAAGGCTTGGAGGATGGGAGCCGTTGATCAAGACTTCGATGGTGAGGATGCAAGCTGATGAGGTGTCACACTAAGGCCGGGATGTCTATATAAGGAGGTGCCATCCTTATGTAGAGATCAGACAAGAGGAGAACAACAAGAGAAGTGTGTGTGAGTGATCTTAGTGGAGGGGAGAAACTTGGCCGGGCAAGGGGACGCCTTGGGGTTACTGCAGTCAGGCCGAGGGGCGGTCTGGAACTTCAAGGGGGACTACCGGGATAGTCGACGTCCGCCTTTAGGGTCAAGGCTCACATACCAGTTGTTCGGCAACCCTGCGCGGTGAACCGAGGGTTGGGTGAAGTCCTGTCGAGTGAGGGTCGAGAGGCACGGTCGTGGGGTTTGCATGTCCACGACCGGCAAGTAGTCTAGAGTGTAGATTACTTGTATTATCCTGTATTCATGTTGTAAGAATAGAGGTTGGGAAGAGTTCCTGTAATTCTTGTGGTGTATGCGTCGTGTTTGGCCACCGGGGTTAGACCTGTGATTCCGAGGTCTATTGGTACCGAGATGGGTGATCGGTACGTGGGACGCGTAGTCACTGCAGCTTGGTGATTGGTGTGTGTGTTCGGTACAATCGCTGGTAGCCTGATACCGGTACTAGTGGCGCTAGTAGCTGGGCGCGGTACCGGGACTGGGTTCGTGCGGTATTCGCAAGTGTGTGGTCCGAGGCCGCTGTGCACCACAGCACATTGGTGGGTGCGGAGGTGGTGTTGGCTGGTGTTTCCAGGGAGGGAAACACGCCGCACGGAGGCAGTTAGGGCGAAAAATTTAAACCCTAAGTTGACCCCTGTGACAACTAGAGACGTTGGCTAGGCTGCCGGTCACGGGCTAGAAAGGTCGTGGGCTAGGGCTAGCAACGGGCTTGGACTAGGGACGTGTGGCTAGGCTGCCTGTCACGGGCCGAGAAAGGTCGTGGGCTGTGGCTAGCAACGGGCCAAGTATAGGTATTTCGGGGATGAAATTTTCTAAGGTGGGTGGATTATGAGATCCCTCAACTTAGTCCCACATCTAATACCTAATGAGAAAAGATCCTGTTTATAAGTGAGAATGGAATATAAATCTTTAACTTAGGTTAACCAGAGCATTTGCGCCACACCCAAGGGTGGTGGGTCTTTCTGGTAATTCTGCCGGAACACCAAGGGGTCGATGACAAGGCTTGAAGGATGGGAGCCGTTGATCTAGACTTCGATGGTGAGGATGCAAGCTGATGAGGTTTCACACTAAGGCCGGGATGTCTATATAAAGAGGTGCCATCCTTATGTAGAGAGCAGACCAGAGGAGAACAACAAGAGAAGTGTGTGTGAGTGATCTTAGTGGAGCGGAGAAACTTGGCCGGGCAAGGGGACGCCTTGGGGTTACTGCAGTCAGGCCGAGGGGCAGTCTGGAACTTCAAGGGGGACTACCGGGATAGTCGACGTCCGCCTTTAGGGTCAAGGCTCACTTACCAGTTTTTCGGCAACCTTGCACGGTGAACCGAGGGTTGGGTGAAGTCCTGTCGAGTGAGGGTCGAGTGGCACGGGCATGGGGTTTGCATGTCCACGACCGGCAGGTAGTCTAGAGTAGGATTACTTGTATATTATCCTGTATTCATGTTGTAAGAATAGAGGTTGGGAAGAGTTCCTGTAATTCTTGTGGTGTATGCGTCGTGTTTGGCCACCGGGGCTAGACCTGTGATTCCAAGGTCTATTGGTACCGAGATGGGTGATCAGTACGTGGGATGTGTAATCACTGCAGCTTCGTGATTGGTGTGTTTGTTCGGTACAATCTCTGGTAGCCTGATACCGGTACTAGTGGCGCTAGTAGCTGGGCGCGTGCGTTATTCGCAAGTGTGTGGTCCGAGGCCGCTGTGCACCACAGCACATTGGTGGGTGCGGAGGTGGTGTTGGCTGGTGTTTCCAGGGAGGGAAACACGCTGCACGGAGTCAGTTAGGGTGAAAATTTTAACCCCAAAGTTGACCCCTGTGACAACTAGAGACGTTGGCTAGGCTGCCGGTCACGGGCTAGAAAGGTCAGTGGGCTAGGGCTAGCAACGGGCTGGACTAGGGACGTTGGCTAGGTTGCCTGTCACGGGCCAGAAAGGTCGTGGGCTGTGGCTAGCAACGGGCCAAGTATAGGTATTTCGGGGATGAAATTTTCTAAGGTGGGTGGATTATGAGATCCCTCAACTTAGTCCCACATCCAATACCTAATGAGAAAAGATCCTGTTTATAAGTGAGAATGGAATATAAATCTTTAACTTAGGTTAACCATTTTAAAGAAATGACTTATGCCCATTATGTTAAACTTTGAACTGGATCGTTACGAGGGTGTGGGGAAATAAACGAGAGCGGCTGGATTTTGATCCAACGGCTCTCGTCGATGCAGCATATGGTGCGCTGAAAAAGCATCAGTGCACCATAAAGAGCCTATATATATATATATATATATATATATATATATATAACATTGGAAATCTCTCGTCAATGCTGTCATAAGTCGAAACTAACACAAAGCCAAATGAAGTTTCTACAATGGAGCATCGAGGTCAGAAGTCCAAAAGCGGTTTGGAACCATAAAATTGGCCAAAAGTCAAATCAAACTCAAAGATGAGCATGACTAAAGTAAGCTAAGTGACACATCCAAGATTGCCAATGCATGAAATGATTAACCCAAAAAATCCAATGTGCAGAACTAAGCACAAACATGGCCCTAATCAAACCCTAATCCTCACACAAACGTTACTGATTTTATATCACACAAAACCAACAGCAGGAATTGTGCTCCCCACACTTTAAATTTCATCCCATGCACATCATGATATTCATAGATCATATCACAAAACACGGCCAAAGTAGCCCAACAAATGCGACATGAAAGTCAAGCCAAACACAGAACAAACCTGAAACCTACCTGAATTGGGTCAAAAGCCGGTGAATATCCTAAACCAAAGGGGTAGTGGCTGGCCGGGGGTGGGGCGGGACAAAGGCAGTTAAGGTTGTGGCAAGGACATCGGCGGTGGTGGCCGGGGCAGTGGCGATGGCCTTGTCAGTCGGCTAGGGGCAGGGCAAAGGGGAGGCGATTGGGATGGTGAAAAAAGCAGCCGAAGCAATGGCGGAGATTGAGCACGGCAGCGGCAGTGGAGCGCTTTGATAATGAGGAGGCAAAGCAATAGGGTGAAACGTCATCAGGGAGGAAGGTCTATGTAAGAGGCGACTACGCAGAGGCCACAAGCTGATTGCAAAGCTAGCGGCATCCTTAACACGCAGCCCAGGCCACACACGCATTAAATGGGTACGGAGTAGATGTTAGTGAAGTGGTAGTTAATTTACCATATGTTTGTCATGGTTTTAACGTGGTTTTTTTTTCAAAAATTAAAATTCGGCAACTACCACCTAGCGGTGGCTATGCCCGTGATTATATAGTCGCAAGGGAATGGCTAATTTACTACATGTAAACATGTAAAACCTAATTCTGGTTCACTCTCGAACTAAACCAGAATGTTACATGTCCCCGATTAAGTCGACTAACCCAATCCTAACCCGAATAGACCTACTCTCGGTGTCTTAAGATTAAAGACCATCATAGCATCACATGTAAATTGTAAAACCCATGATTTGAATTAGAGTTTTATAATTTGAACCGGTTGGTTCAACTGTCATTTCCACTTTAGTTATGTTTTAATTAAGAGATGACAATACATTTTTCTCAGACCACCATTCATTTTTTTCATTAACCATTTATTTTTCTCATTAACTATTTATTTTTCTCATCTGACCATTCGTTTTTCCCACCCTGACATCTATTTATTCCACACTTCTGACACTATCACCATCCATCCAACACCATCCTTCTCACCCAACTTTCTTCTTCTTTTTCTTCCTTCTCTTTTCCCACACGATCATCACTAAAGCCAGCCACAACTACGTCGCCCTCACCGCATGACTAATGATTTAGGTATGGAGTAGGATCTCACCTTTTAGGCAATAATACATGCTTGGAGCTTTTACCAGGTCTGTTTAGGACTCGCCCCTGATTTATTATCATATTCTATTGTGATTTAATTTTTATATAATGTACGATGAGTTGAGTGGTGTTTTATTGGATCCCACTTAGCTCAGGCATTTAGTCGAATAGTCTTTTGGATTCATAACCCTCGAGGATGAGATTCATCGAGTATGTTTTCGAACCAAGACCTATATATATGTAGTTTTCATGTTTTTCAATAACTGTACTACGCAAGTGAGCGTGTACCAGTCGAAGCCACAGACAACCATGCTACGTAAGTGGCATGTGCCAGTTGTAAGTCAGAAACACCGACAACCATGTTATGCAAGAAGCATGTGCCAGTCAAAGTCGCCAACAACCATGCTATGCAAGTGGCATGTGCCAGTCGTAAGCTGAAATACCAACAACCACGCTACACAAGTGGCATGTGCCAGTCGAAGCCGCTGACAACCATGCTATGCAAGTTGCATGTGCCAGTCGTAAGCCAGAAATACCGCCAACAACCATGCCTATGCAAGTGGCATATGCCAGTCGTAAGTCAGAAATACCTACAACCATGCTACGCGAGTGGGTATGGAAGTAAGAAAAAAGGGCTTAGGATATAACAGTAGTCCCAAGGGACCAGAAAGTGATATGAGAAAATGCTGAGAGAGGCATCAGCAGCAGCAGATCAGTTCAGTTAAAGATGATTTCAGTTCAGTAGATGCCCTAGTAGAGATTTCACGATGTTTTCTTTCATATGAGAGTTTGCTCTCATAGCCAGTTTAATATTAGTTATATTTTTGGACATCACGATGTTTTCTTTCATACGAGAGCTTGCCCTCTTAGCCAGTTTGATATTTTTGGACCAATACACTCGTTACTGACGTGTTTTTTATGATACATGTAGGCAAGTAGGATGAGCCAGCCTAGACGGATGAAGCAGTGAGGTCTCTCGCACACATGTTAAACGATCGAATATTTTGTTATGTTATCATTATATTGAGAATGATGTGATGTAATGTAAAGTATGACAATTGAATTCATATGTTTTAATAAATATATTTAAATATTGAATAAGTACAACAAGTAAGACCCAGGATTTAATGTAAAAAGTAATTAGAATGCACAAATGGGTCGAGACCCAAGATTCAGAATGATTTATGTAGCAGATTAGAATTTTGTGTGAATATCAACTTTATCGTTTTTATTGATTTTTATCGTTATTATTTTTAGTATGATTTGGTTGTCATGTCATTCATGTAATTGCATGTTAGGTTTATTTTATGCATTCATCCATGTGTAGCGATAAACAACTTCCATCTCGATACGCCAAGAGTAGATCTGTAGGATTTTAAAATTGCATGGATTTATTGAACAGCAGGACAAGGTGGGAAGATTTCCCAGTTCTAGGATTCTGCTTTGTAACCCAGATTTAGAGGGTAATTTAACAATTTGCTTCTTTTGAAATAGCTTGAAATTCAGAAATCTTGAATTCTATTCAGTTGAAGGATTATTTTTGTTGGACGATATAATTATATTTGCAAGACACTCCAAGTCTGCTTTGGCTGGGTACATTCATTTATAATCCATATACCTCTGTATGGTTACAGGTTACATATCCCTGAAATAGATGATATGACTTGGATATTTTGGGATGGATCAGTGGGAGGGAGGTGATGTGGGTAAGACATTAAAGGCATGGAATGATTCCATCCCTCCTTCTCTGGACAGACTAAACCACCACTGTTTAATGACAGGACGGTGTCTCAACCAGTCTCAGGCACCTTGCATACTTGAATCCTAGGTGGACCAGCACCACAAGTTCCATCCTCGACAACATCATGATGGATGGACATAGTAAGGAGGACATTGGATGAATTCTCTGGATCCAGATGGAGTTATTCTTGGATGGACAAGTTCAGAAGGAGCTGGAAAACCATCTGAAATATGTAAAACCATGGGCAAGTGCTGAAAATCAACATACAGAAATTGGATGCAGCAATACTTCAGGAGCCGTTAACCAGGACATGGAGAATGGACTTTTGTTAAAGAATTTTAAAGTCAGTACATAAAGGAAGAGATTCATAAAGATATACAAAGTGATTCAATTAGACCTCAACACAATGAGACAGATTCAGATGAGATTGACACTTAAGTCTGGCATGGTTTCACATTCACGGTTTCGACTAATCATAAAAACCTATTCAGCGTCAAGTTGAATAAACAGTTTTTAACTCAAGTGGTATTGGATTTTCATGAACTTCTGTCTTTGTTCATTCAGTTTCTGGCTGATGTGTCATCGGCTGTAGATCCATTTCTCTTGACTTTATTGCTTCTTTTCTTCTTCTTCTTCTTCTTAAGAACCTTGCGTTCTTGCATCTCTTGAACTGACTTCTGACTTGCTTGATCCTTGTAGTTGATGATTAGGTATTAGTCTAAGTCTCTTCTGGATATAGGTTTGTTCAACTTCTGCCAGGTCGACCTGGTACATGGAGCATTTGGTTGCTCACTCTATCCTTGGTCTCGTTGCAGGCTGGATGGGGTGGGGTTGAGTTTGTTAATCAGATCTGAGTTAATTTGGGATCAATTTGGAAGTCAAACAGAACCTTGAATTATGTGACCCTCAGGATTGGGATCACTCAGGTTGCAGGAGAAGATAAGGATCCTTCCAAGTTTTCATTTCTGAACTTGGTAATATACAGATCCACCTGAGAACCTTATTTCCTTTTCTCCCATTTTTGCTTTGCTTTCAGGATACGGCTGTACTCATTTGTGAAGATGGACATGTGCAGATCAGGACTTCATTATTCCT
>JAURVB010000834.1:0-12299 GCA_033002965.1 Piper betle
CACCTGCTAGGACCCATGCGCTGGCTCAGCAACCCCAACACCAGTATGGTCCTACTGGTAGTTGGCTCGGTCATCCTCTCGCTCGCGCCGTGGTGCCTGCTCGGCACGCACCACCCCATTACCGGTACACGCTACTCGTTGCTACTCTGCAATGGACGGTACTGGCTGCCCGGCATGCTCGGTCACAGTGCTTGGTCACTTGCACCCCTCGCTCCCGGTACTCGCGACTCCTACCGGTCACGCTGCTCGGTAGAATCTCCCGGCTAAGCTCGACCTTGCATGCGCCTGTAACCCACCATGCTCGATACCTAGTAGCGGTATGCTCAGTACTCCTTACTGATCATGCTCGCTACAACTGCTATCGGTACTGCTCGGTATCTCTCCCGGTACAGCTGATCACCCGATAGACCCCATGCACCCGTCGATACTTGACCTGCACACTAACACGGTTAGCACTTGGTAGGTTGTTCCACCACTCGGATAGCACTAGCTACACGACTTGGATGCGCGATTGCTAGGTCCAACCACCAAACCCTAGCTCTCGGTCGTCCCACGAGCTAAACCCGTAACAGTTAGAGAGGAGGCCAACGTCAACCACAGCGGTGGCAGTGGTGGCCAAAGGAAGAGGGCAACCAGTAGAGGAAGAGGTGTGCGAAGAAAACTCGGGAAAAATTGGGGAAGTGAGGGAGAGAGAGGGGGTCAACTGCTCTTAATGGTGATGATGAGGAAAGGTCGAAAGGGAGGGCACCAGTTGGCTACAGTGCTGTCGCGGGTGGTGGAGATAAGAATACCCAACCGAGACAAAACCCATGAGGAGGACGTCGATGGGTCGAGAACGGCGGCCGGAGAGGAGGCCAACATTGACCATAGTGGTGGCAGCGACAGCCAGAGGAAGAGGGCAGCCGAGAGACAAAGAGGCGACTGGAGGAGAAACCCATATGCGTGCGAGGATAGTTTTGTAAATAAAATTTAACTTGCTCTCAATTCGAGTAAATAATAATAAAATAAATCCTAAAAATACTAAATTCAATATAATAAAATCTAATAATATGTAATACACATAATAATCGCTTAGTAGCATGTTCTAAATCTACCAACCCACCAAAATACTAGCTAACACATTATAACATAGTAAATAATGGTTTTAAAAGTTTAATTCTTTTCCATGCAATTTTAAAAAAATCTTAATTCTTTTCCATACAATTTTAAAATGTGTTCCAGTTAAATTTTTTGGACATTCTTGGCATAGAATTTTTTAAAAAAAATTAGAGATGTATCTTTATCCTGGTTATGAACCGTAAATCTTTTGGCATCTTATCCATGTCGTTAATGGTTCGTCTCTTATATAAGTCATAGCATGCATAATTTGTTAACCTTACAATTTTAGTTAAATAAGCTATGATAAACAATTAAATTGTTGTGGCAGAGATTTGATGTAGGTAGCAGACTCATATTAATTAAAATTAGTTTTTGCTCTTTTATTATAGTAAAATTATTTTTTAGAATTTATATTACTAGTCAATAATAAGATTTATCTACAATTTTAAATTTATTTTGAGTAGGTAAGTGATATTATATATATTATTATATTATAGTATTGAGTCAAGCTACAAGTTGATCTCGAGTCGAGTTCGAGTTATAAATGAGTCAAGTCTAGTCGAATACTGTCTTATTCAAACTCGATTTAAAAAATTTGAGCTCAAGTCAAGTTTGAACTTTAGCATTTAAATATTGTGTTTCGAGTCAAGTCGAGCTGAACACCAAATGCTCATAAATTGATTCGCTCAATTAATAACCCTATTTGTGAGATCTCTTAATTTAGTCTTATATCTAATACTTAATGGGGTAAAATTCGATTTATTAGTGGAAATAGATTATATATCTTAAACTTTTGTTAATCGTTTTTGAAGAAATGAGTTAGGCGTATTAATTTGTACTTTAAGCTGGGTTTTTATAGACGGTATTAAAGTAATCTGGTTCTGTATTAATTAGTGGGCTAATTGAGGGACATAGGTTAAGTTGCTGATCACTTGATAAAGAAAGACGTAGGCTGATGCTAGCGACAGATAAAGTGTAAGAATTTTGAAGATAAAATTTTTTAAAGTGGGTGGATTGTGGTATTTTTCAATGTAGTCTCACATCTAATATTTACTAGGTAAGATTTGATTTATTAGTATAAATGAATTATAAATCTTCAACTTTAATTAATTATTTTTGAATAGATGATTTACGTTCATTAGTTTGAATTTTGGGTCGAATTTCAACAACGTTTTGGAGAGGAGGTGGTCAGTTAGGATAGAGGTAGAGGCCACCGACCGACCAGGAATACTAAAGAGAGGAGCAAGAGGCTTGCAATGTATGTTGGTGGTTGTGGCAACAAACATCTTGGATGTCAAACTCTTAATAAGAGGATTGGATATTGAAGTTCATATTAATATGCTCAATTGGCACTTAGAGGCGAACTATTTTCTTTACAACAAAAAAAAATGTTAAGTATACCTCTCTAGTTGGCATACTTGAAACAATCTCTAAGTTATTATGGATGTTCCAAAGCTTCAAGCAATACTCTCAGCCTTGAAGGTGATACTGAGGATATGGAATGATGATCCTTCCCATCAACATCAATATATAGGAGCCTAATCTTGTCAATATTTATGAGTTATCATTTGGGCATCAAAGTAACTCCAATTTCCATTCCCTTACTCAGGAAAATTTCCATTACATTGCCTACTAGCTTGTTTCTTCCATGAATTTGGATATCATATTGGCCATCTATTTTTAGCAAACAAGGGTGCCCAAATTTGCTGTTTATGAGAAAGATGTATCTGCAATTATCTTTGAGGCACATCATTAATGGTTGCGGGTGATTATTGATTGGAAATATTTGCTTGCTCGAACAATGCACATTATTAACTAGAAATATTTGCTTGCTCGTAGAGTTCACGGTATTATATAATTTTTAATTATTTATTATTGTATATTTGATTATTTTTAAGTGATTTAAATTTTAATATAAATTAAATTGGCTTAGAATATAATACAAGTTAATTAAAAAAATTTTATAGTAGTTTTAGTATTTGCTGATATTATAGATGTTATTTTATTATAGTCTCACATATTATATCTCTTTTAAAAAATCTTAATATATGACTATTTATTAATTAGTTGAAATTGATTAATTTGTTAACTTAAAAAATCTACCTATCAAACTTAAATTAAAATCTAATTTCATATTTTTTTACTTATGGTTCCAATAATAAAAGGGTAAAATTGTACGATAATTTTTTTAAGAAAATGAAATAAAAGATATATTATAAAATAGTCACAGGACATTTGATGAATCCTAATTATAAAAAACTTCAATGGGAAACTCATATTTTTATAAATAAGAAACAAAAGATAATAATATATTATAAGAGAGTTGGCAATATCATATTATATATATAAAAAATAAAACTACACGAATGAGGCATTATCAGGGGCTGGGGCTGATAACCCCCTTGATGGAATCTTCAATCATTAGATAGAGTACTCAAGATTCATTATGAAAATCTCTACCATAAAACTACGGGACCCTGCCTTCAAACCATCCATTATTACAAAATAAAAGGCACATGCTTCAAGAAAACTCAAAACATCATCACATGATAATTTCTTCTTAACCCATTGATTAAAATCCACGATCTCTAACTAAAACACACTCTAATAAGAATAATGTCAAATCTCTACTGATAGAAGAAACTCAAATTATGAAGACCCATAACTTCCATGAAAGCCATACCTTGTAAAGAGAGGTTCTTGAGAGAAAAAGCCTTGTTATAAAATCTTACGGTGAAGCACACAATGACATATTGATAAGCACGCAAGGGCATCCGATGGTGTACAAAATAATGTATTTGATAGTGTACACAACAAGTACATACAACTATATATTAAACAATGATACAAAACATCATACTTAGATAGGCCAACCTTTTGGATACAATGGGCCAATACCAAATGCTCAATGTTCTTCATTGAGCATTTGAACTCTCACCAATAATCTCTTCTTTGTTTTCCACCAAGCTTTTCGAATTATTCATAACTCTTTGTTAAATTGGGATATGATGGCTAACAGCAAAAACCGATCACAACCAAAAACCGATCACAACCATATACAATGAAAGTTTGACACCAATGTTAATCTCTGCACTTGATAATGACCAAAGTTTTAATTTTGGTCAAAGGCATAATGTTGAGGTTAATGGCGAAAAGTCCTCACAAGTTGCTCAATTCTTCGTCGGCAAAGGGGACAGCTTGTCAAGTGTGAAGAGCATGATGTACAACAGCACATATGGCCACATCTGAAATTTTGGGCATACAAAACATGTTATTTTCCTTTGCAAACTGCAGCAAGAATTGAAGAGATATCAGAATTTTGTGTGGTCAGTGGACAAAGACACAATGGAAAAATTTTAGGCACACAAAACATGTTATTTTCCTTTACAGCTCATAAAATTTTACAAGTTAATCATTCTTCATCCCTAATATAAGTATAAGAAGATTGATAGGCACAACAATTATTTAAATGTGTAGCACTAATTCGTTCTTATAAATAATTGTGTTCCACTAAATGCATTCAAAATAAAGTGCCTTGGCTTTCAAATTAAAACGTGGCGCAAAGTTGTGATATCAAGTAGAACTCAATGTCAGCTCTTTTAAGAAAGTGCAATTCAAATGAGTTCCATTTCCACGTCAGGGACTCTTACACCTTGCGACCTCGAGCAATTAAAACTTGCTCTCATTGAGAAAGGTCACAAGTGTGTGTAAGAGAGTGGAAGTCATTTGCAGATTTAAATACAGTAACAAACTTGCCACATATCAAAGCATGCTTTGAGAATTTAATCAAACTAAAATCTAGCTTAAGTATCCAATCCAGACACTTTACCAAAAAATTATTTAGATTTTCTCAACATGACATCTTAATTGAAGACATGAGACAAATTCCAGCAACATTTAATTCCACCATTGTATAGATGCAGGTACCAGGACAAAATGCATAACAATGGCTCTAAATTCCCAAATTTCTATAAAGGTTACCTATATTCTTTGGCTTATCTAGAAAGATTCCTATTACAGAATTAGTATACACTACTGATATATTTGCAATCCTAGATTAGCATTCTATTTGAATTAATATGAGGAAGACATAGCTATAGCTTTATATTAGAACATCTGTATCAGGATCTTTTCCTCTCTAGTATTAAGTCGTGATTGCCAGAAATAAAATGAAGTGCTCTTATTCCATGATTTCTAACATAGTAATAGCATCAAGTGGCTCCCCTTCATGACTGAGGAACAATCATCATTGTCACAGATCTGCACGTTTAACCTATCCACCTATGCTTCTTCCTGCAGAGTACCTACCTACTCTGTTGACTTCCTCAACTTGTTGCACTCTGATTTCCTTTCCTTGGCAGCTCTACTTCATCTAGCATTTTTTATATCAACACTAGCATGCTTAATGCAATCCTCGTTGTAAGATCCCACATTAATTAGTTAGTCCACTTAATTATATATTAAATACCTATCATAGTAAGATCCAATATATTAGTGGGGATGTGCGTATAATCTTCAATTTCGTTAACTACTTTTGAAGAAATGTTCGAGCCTATTAGTTTGCACTAATTAGGTCAGACTATTACTAGTATCAGAGTTAACCTAAAATCGCGCTGGATGAGGGGATTTTATCTAGATACAAATTTACATTAGGCTCACAAGCATAGAAAGAAATTTTGGAGATGGAATTTCCTTAAGGTGAGTGGAATATAAGCTTCCCCAATTAGTTCGTTAGTCTACTTGTCCCACATCCAATACCTATTGGGTAAACTCCAATATATTAATGGATTTGTAATTATAATCTTCAAATCGGTTAACCACTTTGAGAAAATGACTAAGCCTATCAGTTTGAACTAATTAGGTCAGGCTATTACACCTGTACCTATGTCATCTCCTTTATCATCATAGTACATATTGCTAAACCCATCCAAATCACAAAGGAATGCTTAATCCCTGTTTCAATCTCTCCATTTAACTAAAAGACCTTCTATGTAAAGTGCTCTTGAAGTAGTCTGAATTCATTGTGTATGTGCCTATTACCTGCAAAGTTGACATCTTTATTGGCATTGTCGCTGCTCCAAAAGGACTGCTCCTCCTCCCCCTGGTTTATATGCTTAGCAGGTCTATTTGCTTTTCAACAGTGAGAGGTTGAAGGGTATCATGTCGCCTCTGTTATCTATCTATTTATACTTGTGCCATCCTCGGTCTATACTTCATTCAAAATTCCCAGCAAATTTAAACCCTTCCCCCCTGTATTGTGCCACTTAATCAGTTCCCTTTGTTGCCTGCGCACTGAATGCCCAACAAATCTGGGCCTTTCAATGATGACAACAGTAAATTTTTACAGCTTTGATTA
The DNA here is from genome assembly GCA_033002965.1 of Piper betle. Lineage (NCBI taxonomy): Eukaryota > Viridiplantae > Streptophyta > Magnoliopsida > Piperales > Piperaceae > Piper > Piper betle. The sequence continues at coordinate 6,455 of JAURVB010000834.1, forward strand.
TCCTTAATTTACTAATAACGGTTTCAAGTTTTCATAGAAACTTCCCAAGGAAGTAATAACCGCTGAACACCCTTAGATGTAAAATCAAAGGCATAATTGACTGTGCGCTGCGTGAACAGAGAAAGAAGCACCACTTAGGCAACGTGTCCCCGAACATTAAAATAGTCCTTCGAGAATTTTCATATGGCTGACAATTTACTGATCCTATTTTGGAGGATTTCTGTTGTCATGGGCGCACTCACAAGGATTCTTATCTTTCAATTTTTGTGGAGGTTAAGTTACTCTGATGTCCAAACCGTATTTTAGAATTAAGTCTTCTTTGTAGAATTTTAATTACCTTTTGCCTAAAGTTTTTACAGTATCATCTTCGAAGGATTTTTTTATGCTATCCTTCTCAAACCATTTGGCTTTGTTTTGTTAAGGTGTAGTTATGCTTAAAGGAGAATGCACATCACAGCGCTATAGATAATTTATCATCTAAAGATTGGTCCTTTTTGACAAGTTGATGCAGAAAGACCTAGTGTTGCTGATTATGAGTGCAAGTTGATTTTGCAATCAAATACTAGAGAATAAGGTATTGACAGTATGGAATGCGCATCAGATTCTGAGAGAGATTCTATCACAGATTTTTCTATTTAATAATATTAATGTATTTATATTCTATGTTCAGAATCCAACAAGTTTTTCTATGCGTTGGAAGATTTAAAAGTTAGCATGTAGTAGGATTCATAGCTCATTATTTTTTGTAATCATTTTCTATTACATGGTGGTTACCAGCAATAAAAGACTGAATTCTCTTATCCCACTTCTGATAAATGTCGCTTGTTTTAATTCATTTCCCCAATTTACCAAGAAGTCAAAAGAGTGCACCCATAGAGGCCACATACAATTACCAGAAAATGATATTCAAGAGCCTAAACTAAACTTCTTTGAACTAAATAAACTAATGCATACAAATACCTATTCTATTAAAATGTAAAGGGGCAAAGACAAAATAAATGCTACCATAGCTGATTAACTTAACATGAAGAAAATCAAACACTTACGGGACAAAAACTGCATTGTATTCCTGCTCAAGACATATCACACATAGATCTGGCATTACTTTATCCCGCTTTGCATCCTCAAAGCCATTTTCAGTTGTTTGATCCCCGCCTAAATGCAGAGTTCATGCTCCATTACAAATCTTAGAAAAAAAAAATTAAAATGAAGACAATGACAATGAAGGAAGTATTCCATGTCTACCTTCTTTTATCTGCTCCAGTCTTTGTGCAGCAGCAGCAAGGACTCTGAAAGGACAAAAGGAAGTAAATACAAATTTCCACAGCAAGAACCACTAAGATTCTAGCTGGCAATAAACAACATCATTGATAAGCCCAGAAGATAACATAAAGACTGATGACGAGTTTTTGTAAGGACTAACTATTTAAAGATACCCATGTTGCTTACCATCAGGGACATAATGAGCTTCAAAAGTATCAAAAAATCATCATGCCTGATTAAAACTTGTCAGAGTATAGTTTGGCCAATTGACAAAAAAATAGTCCCTAATCAATTGAGCGCCAATCTTCACCAAGCTCTACGAAAAGCTTGTTAGGAAATAAGAAGGCTACACATTGTTGCAGTGGTCTTACACAAAAATATAAGTGAAAATTCATTCCCAGTCCCACACACATGTAATGCATATGGTCCACAAAAAATGTATTATTTGTATATATCATGTTTCAAGAAAGGACTGCCATTGGTAAGGGGCTTCCAAAGTATTCATTATCCTCTTAAATGTTCAAAGTTCAGCACTAAACATGATTTTAAAAGAAAATATGATAACAATATTTGGAAAACCAACTCAAAGATGATGTGATCACACAGCTTTTGTTAATGAGGCCTAAGATTCTACCCAAAAGTTGTTGGTTTGGGGCCTTCAGACTATCAGACTAAACAACAGACACAAGATTGCGTGATTAATTCTTGATAATTGAACTTGAAAATATTTTTATTTTATAAGTTTACCTCCTTTGCATTTCTCTGCGCCGTTTTCTTTCCATTATATATTGGATAGCATGTTTGGCAATTAGATAAACACCCAAAGCTGTTAAACTGACAGAGGCATAACGGTACCACCTGCACGTGTTCCACCATTATGGGCAGCTCTGCATCTAGTAAAAAGTAACCCGATGGAACAACTAAACCTACCTTGCCCATTTCCCAAGATTCCTGACAAGCTGATCAATGTTTTTTGGAGAGACATAAAATGGTCCTTTGTGAGGTTTCTGAATCCGAATTGTCCCAACATCATCCTTGATAGCCTAACAAAAGAATAGTACAAAGAGTGTGCATAAAAGTTCAACAACTACTATTTGCTAAAATTTAACTCTCCCGGATGAAGCAAATATAGGCCAAAAATGCAGCTAACAACACAGTAACAATCAATCAGTAGGCAGAAATGACAGTTATAAGACTACTTATGAAAGTTACCTCGCCAACAACAGTCAAAGTTGTGCCCATCGGAAGGACTCTTTCAACACGCTTCACTCCCAGCATCTGTAGTAACAGGGGTAGGATAAACTTAACAACATATACTGGAGTATTCTTGCACTGGCAACTACTTCACAAACTAACCTTGAGACCTTGGAGATAATCCAGAGTTCCACGCACCAATGAACGTCCTGACTCTTCAAATACTTCACTGGCAACAGTTAGCACCAAGCCTGTACCTCCACGGGCTCCCACAACAATCACACGACCAGTTCCATCATCCTAACATTAGATTAAAATATAACTAAAATTTTAAAAATTAAAGAGAAATTTGAGAGAACAATCTGATGAAAAAATTCAAAATCTGCATACACAAGATGAAAATGAATCAAATGCTATATAACACACAACTAATAGAGTTAGTCTATTAAAGTGTTCAAGATGGATTTCTACGAGGTAGTTTTTATCGCAATTGGATTTTATGTAAAACAGAATGCAAGCAAGCACACAAAGTGGTATAATTGATGAAGACAATGCATTACAAAAGGAAGTTATAAGTAGGGATGAGTATTTTTGGTCAGTTCTGTTCTGAACAAACTGAAACCAAACCAACCGAAACAAATTACCAAATAGGTCTTAGGTGGCTGGATTATGTAACCAAAACCAAACCGAATTTCTCCAAAAACCAAACTAAACCGAACCAAATATTTTGGGTCGTCAGCGTGATAACTGAATAATCGAATTACATAATAAATTAAAGAAAAATAGATTTATTTAATTAGTTAATAAGGAATATACAATATTTTAGCAAACATAATCATATAAAATGTAATTCTAAACATATATATCATATCAAACATATCGAATTTCACTGTAAAATAAAATAATTTTATGATGATCAATGTAGAAAATTCGGTCATTTTGATTTAGTCATTTCAGTTTGTTTCTACAGCATCACCAAAAACCGAACCAAATTATTTCAAAACCATAATTTTGTTCAGTTATGGTTCAGTTTTCAGTTTTCAACCATATTATGCTCACCCCTAGCTATAAGCAAGTCTATGACCGCACAAGTCGCTTTTTAACATGTCCTACACACAATATCACAACTTTAAGAATAAGAAGGTGGAAGTAATATAGGCAACATACTAGATACCAAGGTACTTCTTTACTCATAGAAAGCATCAAGGCAGAGTCTTGTATCCATGAACCAGCATCATTATGTTTTAAAAAGTGCTGCTCGGCCTGAAACGCAGTAATACCATCAATAAATAGTTCACAGACAGGAAAGGTAATAATGTGTGGAGAACTTGTCTAATAAAATCTAAGGCCACCCAGTTTAGCGTTAGTGTGCACGCCAAAGCTTCGAGTTCATAAAGCATCTACTTTGTCATCATAATCCGTCAGGAGTTTCACATTGTCAACCGGCATCTCTTATGATAAATCCGTGATACAAAACACAGACAAAACAAACTGGGCAATTTATAGGTTCATGCCACTTCTACTAAAATTTCATAAGAAAGCGAAAAGAGACAAACATTCAATGTGACTTTAATCATCTATTCACATATACAGAAGCCGGGCGAAGTCGCTAACATAGACCATATATAAAGAAGGCAAATAACTTCAGCAAACAGGTACAACGCAAGAGATAAATTGAGCTCCACATAGTGGTGTTAAGGAGCAATCCACAGAAGAGTGACGCAAAATATATTTACTAGTAAAAAAAGATTGATTAAAGATAATATACCGTTTCTTCAACGATCACAGCTCTGAACCCACTGTGTTCACATTTGACTGGCGCGTCCGAACCAACTCGCCCGGAAACGGTAACGATTAAAGGCAACACTTTGGAAGCCGTATCCAATAGCCGCGCTATAAGAACAAACATAGTAACAAAATCAAACCCTCCCTTACAAACATTTCAGTCCAATTTCTAAGAGCAAATCATAATTAAGCAGAAGAATTAAAATAATCAAACTCAGACAGCCAGTTAAACCTAAATCCTCCCCTTTGTGTCAGCCTATGTTTATAAAAAAGAAAATTCATACGAAAATATATAATAAAGAATTGAAATGCTAAAATTCTAACAGCAGTTTCGACCTAAATCCTTCAACTGGCCGACGCGGGCTACCGACTTAAGAGCCTCGGCATCCCTGCGAAACCAAGACGAGCAGCAATCACAAGCCATAGGCATATAAACCGAATGAACACCAGTACTAAAACAAAGAAAAAAGAAAAGAAATGCACACTTTCCGCTGCTCCTCCCAAGCAGGTAGAGCGCCGCGGCACCCACGCAGCAGCCAAACCCTCCCCAAGGAAGCATCATGCTTCAAAACCCCTCAACCAAACATGGGAAAATAAATTGAATGCTTTTTCTTCACCACCATCGACCCCCTAACGCCTACCGCAAAAATCTGCACAGCACACCAAAAAAAAAAAAAAATCGCGCATCAATTGCCGATCCTTCTTTCGTCAAAGAAAAGCGAAGAGTGGGGGAGAGGAGACACCTGGGAGGGAGCAAAGAATCGAATGCGAGGCGTGTGGGAGGACATGAGCAGCACAGAAGAAGAAGAAGACGCAGCACAGCCCAGATGTAGAAGAAGGCAAGGGGCAAGCGGCGAGGGCTTTCCCCCACACCGGTTCGGTCCTACTTTCGGTTCGGGTGTCGTGTCGGATTTAGGTATTGGATGTGCGCATGCATATAATATTTGAAAACTTAAGAATGACAAAATTTTGACTTTGTCATTCTACATTAAATTTTTTTAGGTCTGGTGTTTTATTTTTAAAATTAGATTGAATGTGAATAGGCCTGGTATTTTTTAAATAAAATTGGATTGAATACGAATTAGTGGAGATTCAAGTCAGATTCAGATAAACTCATTCGGAGTCTCCATGTCTCAGAATAAATGATAATAATAAATAAATGATAATTGCAAGATTTTTCAACTTACTCTTACATCTAATAAGTATTAGGATAAGATTATGTTTATTAGTAAAAATGGATTATAAATTTTCAATTTGGTTAACCATTTTTGAAGAGACGACTTATATCCATTATATTGCACTTTGGATTAAGTATTGGGATAAGATTATGTTTATTAGTAAAAATGGATTATAGATTTTCAATTTGATTGAACCATTTTTGAAGGTGACGACTTATGTCCATTATATTGCACTTTAGATGGGTCGTTATCGATAGTATTATAACAACCTGGTTTCGTATTAAATGGCAGAGCCATATTAAGAACGTTGACCAGACTAGTGATCACGAGCCGCCGAAGGTTGTAGATTGGTGATGTCCATAGAAGGTTGTGGATCGGCGATGTGGAAATTATAACGCAAGCGCACAGGGCCGAATCAAGTAATA
>JAURVB010000835.1:0-116171 GCA_033002965.1 Piper betle
GTCATTATAGAATTGACCTTAGTTGAGTTCACAGGTCATTTCCATGGATTTTTATCATGATATCAAACTTTTTAGTTAGTTAGATGTGTGCAGGTCATGTAGTAGTGCTCACAGAGGTAGGATGGGTATTAGATCCCATATTATACCAGATCCGGATATAAGCAGATGTCAGTAAGAATCTGACAGGCATGTCATGATGGGCTTACAGACTGGCTGGTTCCTTCCATTGCATAAGAGATTTGGATGAGTCAGGATGTTCACATGTTAGGGCAGTTAAGATTGAATTGGATGTAGACCAGGTATCTGTCTTTTGCATATTACCACATTAGTCCTGCTTCTATGGGCAACAGTAAGGAGCTTGAAATGTGGAGATAGTGGCAAGTTAGTTAACACATGAGATGGACCACCAAGATCCTTAGACAAATCTCTAAGGATGAAGGCTATGATTATGCCAATGGAGCCATTGAAGTACAAGGAGCATAGATGAGAGTTTGTGCAGATGACTTGAGGTGGACCACTTCCAGAAGATAGTGATGAATGAGGATGAGTAGCGAGGCGGATCGAATGTCTAATAGGCACTTCACCGCATCCCCCCTCTTTCACTAGTTATGACCATACTGGTAGTAATTTTGGCTTCTCTTTGCCAGACAAAGGTCTTGATATAATGAGAAAAAGATCAAGACCATCATTGCCTACAAGATCAAATATTTGACGGGATTCTACCAGAAATAAGGCACCAAATCAGTGATTGCCATTTGAGGGCGAGTCAGCATTGATAGAAACTTAGCCAAGATATGTCAGAGATAGTAGTGGATTACAATGTATACGACCAGGATTAGATTTTTGCACCTAGAGTGCATAACCACTGACCGAGTGCACAACTACCGACCGAGTTGCACATCCGCCGACCAAGTGCACAACCGCCGACCGAGGTGCACAACTGTCGACCGAGTTGCACAACCGCCATTCGAGGTGCATAACCGCTCGTCTGAGATGCACTACCATTGACCAAATACGCACTATCGTTGTCTATGTATTGCTCAACCGCAGACCGAGTGAAGAAATTAGAGCTTAAGTCATGGCTAAGTTGTTGTCGCCCCACATGAGGACAACTACTTGGAGAATTTTGAGCCTTGCCTAGTGACTGCATGTCACAACTTTTAGAGCCAAGTAGGGCCGGAGTTTGAGGAATTAGATATAGCTACAGTGGTATCAGCAAAACAGAAGAGAGTTAGGAAAATTGATGTTATTCTGATGAGATGGCATAGGATCCGACTTCATCAGCTCTCTTGTATTCATTGTCTTGACCTGACACCCTTGGGTCAGATGAATATTGCAAGATAACCCCATCAAAAACTGTTATTGATAGTCTCATAAGGATGTACATGGATAAAGTCAGAAAACATGATAGTACGACCTCCAGATGCGATAGCCACAGTGAACATTGTTCAAACAATATTATAGTACATCTATGGGCCACAACTAGCTTACATAGATCGGATGGTTAGTAGATGGTCACACATGTAGTTTAACCCATTTAGTGATTGGCCAGTCAGTGAGAGAAGTTTGACTTGTGTTAGAGTATTGGGCATAAATAGAGGGTTAGTGAGGAAGTGTCTTTTAGAAGGATAGTGATTCCCTTGTGTTTCGCCAGCATGATTAGGTTCTTACCTTAAGATATGGGATTGAGTCTTGCCCTAAGTATAGAGGTACCTTCATAGTACTAATTAGGGCTTACATTGCATGTACGTGTTTGTAGACCGATGTTATGATGACGATTTAACCCCAGCTTGAGAGTGACGTAGACATGGACTTTAGATAAAACAGATCATGCTGACCAGATAGAGTGATACCAGTGTATGCTCATCTTGATTGATAGTTTTGCTTGAGAGTCTACCATAGCGGTAGTAGTCATGTGAGTCAAGATTAGTGCTACAAATCGGTACGGGATGGCAGGTCATACACTACTAAAGAGTGGACAAGACACATGTCAAAGCTCAATATGAGTCCCTGTAGACTTGAGGGTGTAACACCCTGTTTCGGCTCACCCGTGAACCGACCCGGAAATGTCACCGGCGACCGAACCGTTCGCTAATGTACTGGTTCGGTTAAGCCGACCCGGATCTGCCCTCGGCGTCTTAAGATGGGGATGCAACCATGAGATGCATGAATGGGAACAATTGGGTTCTAACGGAGTCCTACATGCATGTGATGATATGCAAGCAAAACAAAACCATTCAACAAGCAAGAAATTTAAATAAAAATTCATTAATATTTACAGAAAAACGGACAGAATCTCCCCTAAAAGTGCAATAGGGGCCAACCTGTCCACAACAAGGGTATATAAATATTTTATCAAAATACAATAAAACATAACAATCTACTATGGCATTCAGTCATTATCTCTTTCGTTTCATCTGAGCCGAGTCTGAACTCCAAGGCTCCCTACTCATTCACAATTATCCGCTCGTCTCATAAGAAGCAATTTATCAAGACAAAAACATTCTAATTATCATTCACACAGCATTAACACACCATCATTATACATTACACGCGGCAGGTACATGTGTGCGCGGTTCCGTGCTGCTCCTCCGCAGTCCCGACAGCTTTCATCGCTCGCATTCCTCACCTACATATATATAGAAAAACCGTCAGTAACGAGTGTTACCAGCCCGAAAAATAACTAATATCAATCTGGCACAGGAGAGCAAACTCTCCTGTTGAATGAAAACCATATACTTCCTCAAGAACTCTCATCAGGGCACATATGGGAGCCGTCGCCCTCGGGTCGACAGCGTCCCCTTTCTTTCTCATTCTCATACCTTAGCCATTTCTCTATCGCTTCTCGCATCAAATCTCATTCCTTTTCGCCCTCTACACCTTCCATATTACTCCTGGCCTTGAGCACGAAGGCCGAGCACTCTCAGGCAGTCGCCTTTAGTACCCTTTGAAACCACAAGTCTAGACATGCGCTGCATTGCAGTACCCGTGAACCTCCACACTTCTCCGGGTTTGAGGAACTCAAAGGTGGAGTTGTCAGGATCCCTCGGGAATGAAACGGCCCGCACACCATTCCAGAGCCCACTATCGACTCACACGTGCCCGCTCGCGTAGCACGGTAGTCGGATTTCCCTCATTCAATCTCTCACTGAAAACGCGAAAACTATACATATATATATAGGTCTAGGTTGGGATTTATACAATAGGCCTGAAGGCATCGTGAGCTGGATCTGATGTTTGAAAACAAACTCGAGGTATCTCATCCTCGAGGGTTATTCATTCGAAAAATCGTTGGCTAAATGGCCCGAGTTAAGTGGGATCCGATAAAACGCCACTTAACTCTTCCTGCACATGATAAATCAAATACACAATAGAGTAGCGTAAAAACAGAGAACGAGTCCTAAACTGACCTGGTAGAAGCTCCAAACGGGTCCACGCGCCTAGGCGGCGAGCTCCTACACCGTACCTACACAATCAAGCTAAAAACTAACGCCCGCATGATGAATCACACATCCTATAGCACGCACACACAATCAACACAATCACGCATCAATCAACACACATCAACCTATATCAATTCTAGCAAGTCTACTTAGGCTAGTTTTCATTAGATCGTGATCATTACCTACTTACCCTAATTAGTTTCTTAGCCTCCATTTTTAACACCACTCAATCAAACAAATTTCATATTTTATCCTTAATCAAATCTACATTTATATATATTATTAGACCACACAACTCACCAATCCTAGCATGCAATTCTAATAATCAATACTTTCAAATAATTAAGTTAAAATAAATTATACCTCTGCAAGGTTTCCGTTTCGTGGCTCGAAACTCGAATTTGGCACCTAGCGGCGTTCGAAGTCCAATCAGATAGGACCGAGTACGTTCGGCGGATGATCCGACGAATTTCCCATGAATCCAATTTTTCCGGCGGTTTTCCGGCGAGTGTCGGCAGTTTTCTAGAGGATTCCGGCGGTTTTCCAGCGATGTTTTGGGATGGGGCAATCAGGGGTCTATCGGCACCAGCTCGATGAGCTTGGTCTAATGGTGGTATCAAACAGGGTAGCCGGGGAGGTGATGGCTGTCGGCGACGGTGTCGAAAACGGGTGACGACGGCGGCATGCTCCGATCCGGACTACGGCTGGCCTCGACGGCGATTGGGATGATGGGGGAAACGTCAGCGACAGCGAGGGGGTGGTCGTCGGGGTCACAGCAGCGGCTGCGCGGCCCAGACGGCGGCGAATCGACGAGGGAGGGCGTCATGGCTTGTGGGGCGATTTCGGCGTCGTGGCGGCGAGATGGTGGCCGGGGTTGGTCGTGGCGGCACGCGACGGCACGGCAGAGCGGGGCGGCGTCGATCGGCGGCAGTGTGACGTCGGCGACGGCGGCGGTGGCAACGAGCACAAGGTGGCGGTAGGGTTTGGGTGTGGAAGTGTCGGGAAAGGAGGTGAAATACTCCAATGGCAAAATCGTAAATAAGTATTGACTCGTTTCTAACTTGAGTCAAAATAATAACTAGTTCGTAATAAATTCTAAAAAAAATCTAGAAAAATATGAAAAAAATCCCATAAAATAAAACAAACACAACAACATCCAAATGACATGCTCTATAACTAATAACCCACCCGAATATAATCCAACGTGTCCTAATACGTTATTCGGCCTAAAACTATTTCTACGATCAAACATATAAAAAGAAAAAAATACTGCATACTTTCATATATTCTGATAACTCATTTCTCACCATCTTCTCGACGTTATCATCATATATTCTGGTACACTTGACTCTCATCGCTCATAACTCACAGTTGGCCTCGACTCAGCACGCGGTTCATGAACTGACTCGACTCGAACCAACGGTCGAACTGACTGGTTCGGTAACGTAAAACCCTGACTCGAGTCACAGGTTTTACAATGGGAGACAGTGGTTCTTTAGGTCGTTTGAACCCCGCCGGTTTAGAAGTACATGACTAGTACGGTATCGAGAAATACGTGCCTACTAGTAGTTGATTGAACTAGAGCCACTTATGAGCCGTTTTTGAGATTCTTTAGTGATTGACTATTCCAAAGACTAATCACCTGTAGCATAGTGAATCGTGGTGATCTTAGAGACAAGTCCATAGATCTACTAATATTTTCGCCACCCAGTTCTCTACACAGGGATTTCATCTCCCTTTCACTTGCATGATACCTTAATCTTACTATAGATCAGAGTGACATACCTATGTAGTATATCGCACATGTGAGGATGAGATGTCACTTATTGAGAGTTCTTGAGCAGCGTGATTCGATTTTCACTAGATCAGTCTCCTTTCCTATAATCCAGAGACGTCAGACAAAGTAGAGTTTTCGTTTGAGAAATTCTACTCACCCTTCTAAATATATCAGTTCTATTATTAGTTATCCAAATGATTGAGATGATTAGATATTGACCAGAACGCATGTCACGGACTAGATGCGGATTTTTTAGTTCCATGCAAAGTATGTTTTCATACTCCTTGAGACATGTTGTGCATGTACATGTGTTCTCGCCTCCATTCCGTCATAAATAGCTCCTTTCAGTAGCAATTAGTGGTTGTATAGATAGTCACTAGAGCCATAGTATATAGTAGAGTCATAACAGCTATCATTGTTAGCTTCTAGAACAGAGTGAGATACTTGACTCAGGACCAAGTCAAATAAGACCTGATGAACGGTCCAATTCCTTATACAGTGACACTAAGAGTTGGACCTAGACTGGTAACAGTGAGCCATGCAGCTCAATAGCCTATACACCAGTACCTAGTAGGAGACTCATAACACACCTTAGGATGGCTATAGGACAAGGAATAGAGTTTCCTGAGAGTACATGTAGTTGACTTTTCATATAGATGAGGTGTAAAACCCGCAACTCGAGTCAGGGTTTTATAGTCGTTAGCTGGTCTGTTTGACCGTAGTTTGAGTCGGTTCAGTTTTCAGAACATGTGTGTGGGGCCGAGGCCGACCATGCGCACGTGCTATGAGGGTTTATGTATACCCATGTATCGATGATAGCGTCAGATACGCATCAGCAAACTAAGTTATCAGTAGATATGAGAGTATAGAGTTGATGATTTTATTTTTTTTATGTTGTGACCGTAGAATTTGTTTAGGCCGAATAACGCATTAGGACGCGTTAGATGGTATTCGGGTGGGTTATTAGTTATACGACATGTCATTTGGATGTTGTGATATTTTGTTTGATTTTATGGGATTTTTCCCTATTTTTCTAGATTTTTCTAGGATTTATTCCGAGTCCGTTATCATTCTTGACTCGAGCCGATGTCGAGTCAAGTCTTATTTACAACTTTGCCACCCCCTATACTTCTCATCTTCCTCCCCCAACCCGCATTTTCACCGCCGCCGCCCTTGAGACTTTGCCACCGCCGTCAACGCCGGACAGCCACCGATCGACGCCGCCCAGCCCGGTTGTACCGTCGCCTTGCCACCCCGATCACGCCTGGCCACCGTCCAGCCATCGCAACGCCGGAAATCGCCCTCGATTTCCTGCCGTTCCCGACGAGATTCCGCCGCCGTCTGCGCCGGACCGCCGCCACCAAGACGCCGGAGCTTCTCCCCTCGACTTCCCCTACCTTTCCCCCTGCTTAGCGCCGCCATCGAGGCCAGCCGTGGGTCTGATCGGAGCGGCCGACCGCCCCGACCGCACTAGACGCCGCCGTTGGTGGCCATCGCCGCCGCAGCTGCCCTCGTCGTCACCACCGTTAGGTCTAGCTCACCGAGACGGTGCTAACCCCTACCTCCGATTGCCTTGCCAGAACAGCCACCAGAAAACCACTGGAGCTGTCGGAAAACCGCCGACTCGCCTTCACCGCCTTCGTTCGTCGGCACCGATTTCAGCGCCGATCGCAAGGTGGTTCTTCCTTCTTTTTTAGAATTATTACATACATGTTGTGGTCATAGTAGCATATTAGAATTAATTTTATTAACTTCATGATTTTAGTTTAATTAATCGTGATTATGATAAACATGTGATGATTAGCGTAGATTGTGTTGTATGATGTCAATGCTCACTAATGAAATTGTTAGTAAACCATTGAATAGTTAATTAGATGCTTGTTAACTAGTTAATTTATGAAATTGTATGAATTAGGTTTTGCATGCTAGCATTAAGTTAAACAGATTAAATTGATTAAACCATTGTCACCTAATTAGAATAGGTATGCTTTGAAATTGGAATTAAAAGTGCTAGGTAATAAGTAACATATGAGATGATAAAATTATTAACTTGCTTGACAATTAGAGATGTAGGGTAATTGTCGAGATGATTGTCATGTTTGATTAGATGATTGTATGCATGTGGATATATTAGTTATATAGGCGTGCATCATATATGTATGGGCATTAGTAAATAGTTATGTTCATGTACGTTCGTTGCAGGAGCTTGCCGTCTAGGCACGAGACTGCGCTTAGAGCTTCTGACAGGTCCGTTAGGACACACTTCTCAGGTTTTATCACTCTATTCTATCGGTGATTTGATTTATTGATTGTAGGACGTGTCAGGTGGATGATTTATTGGACCCCACCTAACACGGGTCACCTAGTCGATGTTTTTCGGAATTAATAACCCTCGAGGATGAGATCCCTCGAGTTTGTTTTCGAAAATAAGATCCACCTCAAGTTGCCTTCGGGCCTATTATAATAAATCCCGACCCAGTCCTATAAATAGTTTTATCGAGTTTTTAGTGAGACAAGAGAAGATGAGTCGACTGCACGTACCATGAGCGAATGTCGTGCCAGTCAAAGCGGGCTCTGGATTAGTGCCAGCGGACTGTTCCATTCCTGATGGATCCTGACAACTCCGCGTTTGAGTTCCTCACACCCGGAGGATGTGGAGGTTTACGGGTATTGTTTAGTATAGCGCATGTCCGGACTTGTGGTTCAAAGGGTAATAAAGGCGACTGCCTGAGAGTGCTCGGTCTACGTGCTCAAGGCCAGGAGTAATATGGAGGTTCTGAGAGGGCTTAGGATAAAAGTTTTACGTGAAGTACTGAAAATGAAGTGTCGTGAGCGGCACAGTACCAGATAGATTGGGATGCTATTGAGTCAGCTGCTCGACGGCTCCTTTGTAGTTGCCCTTATGAGAGTTCTTGAGGAAGATATGTATGATGGTTTGCTTTCCATGAGAGTTTGCTCTCATGTTCCAATTTGATATTAGTTATTTCCGGACCAGTGACACTCGTTGCTGACGTTTTTCTACTATATGTAGGTGAGAATGATGAATGGTGTATGCCGGCCTTGATGAAGGAGTAGCGCTTGCATTGTACACACAAACCTGGTGCCGCGCCGACTTTTGCGTAAGATGTGATGTGATTGGCTTTTGTAATAGATTTACATATTAGTATTTATGCATGTGTTTGTGAGGCTTGTATGCCATGCTTTAGAAATGTGTGGAAATGTTTGAGAAAAGCTCTAATGATGTGCTATCCTGAAATGAAAAGGAACCAAATAAGCTGAGTATGAGATTGCAGGTGGGCTAGACCCAATTATAGTATGTGTGGATGATTTGAAGTCTATTGCGATATAAATTATTGTTTTATATATATACTATATTGTGTCGTATTTTAACAGGTCGCCCCCTTATTGCACTTTTAGGGGAGGTTCTGTCCGTTTTATTCCAGGTTTTATGAAGTTTGTTGCTATTTTAATTATTTTGGTGTGTGGTTTTTATCATGACATTCACGTAGTATCCTTTTAGGGTTTTGCATCTCATTCATATATTGTTTGTGCATTAGCGGCGTGCTCCATTTTGAGACATCGAGAGGGTTATATCGTAGCCATTTAGGTTTTGGGTCAGCCAACTTAATCGGTTTACGAGTAGTTTGATCCTTTGTAACAGTTCTGGTCCGGGTTGAGAGTAAACCGGACTGGGGTGTTACATGAGGATCATAGGGACATGGGTAGATATTAGTAGGCAGGCCTTGCCCTCGACGTAGTATGTCCTCATATAGCTCAGATTAGCACTTGCAATACTATAGAGTATTTGCTTGACCAACCTAGTAGGCTGTAAGGGTGACCTGGGATTTTTCTGTCTAGTTAGCAGTAGGGATCAGAACAGAAGAGAATGATGATGGTAATGTCAGAACTGGCACACATAGATTGGAATCAGAATGTTTGATATTGACAGCATCAAAAGCATAACTCGCCATGTTGGCGCAACTACAGTTAGTAAGGATGTACATCAATGTTGATGTAGTAGAGGATACAACTGATGTGTATCTAGCTTCTAGGTATTAGTTTCAGTAGAACCTCCTTGAATTAAAATTTCGAGGACAATTTTTATAAAGAGGGAAGGTTGTAAAACCCGTAACTCGAGTCAGGATTTTATATTCAGAACCGGTTGGTTCGACCGTTGTTTTCAGTCAAGTTAATTTCAGAACACGCATACTGAATCGAGGTCGGTCGTCTGTTATGAGTCATGAGGGTCATGTGTACCCAAGTATATAATGATAACGTTATGAATATAGCAGAAAAGAATAAATTATCAGAATATATGAGAATATATCAGTTTATTTTTTATATATATATAGTAGATCGTTGAATTAGTTTTAAGCCGTTTACCCCATTAGAATGTGTTTTAGGCCGTTTACTGAATTAGTCAACCAATGCAACCCATTTCACTTGAGAAACCATATTTTTGTTCATTCATTCATTCATTCATGTATATATGTGCTATTCATATAATTGCAACAAACACATCTTCCACAAATTGCAGCAAGATTTGACGCAAATATCAGATTTACATATATGTCAGAAAGACGCAACAAAGCTGGTCATGATATATAGTGCATAGTTATTTACATGGATCTAAGGTGTTGGATAAGAAGCCTCCATAGCAATTCCACAAAGTCCTTCCTTAGCATCCACATCCCTTTGCTTCCTAATATACCCATTCTCACCCCAATTGCTACCCCATGAATTCTTCACTAGCCAATACTTGGTCCCATCCTCATCCTTCCCATAGCCAACTGCTGTAACACCATGGTCCAAACTTGTGCCACAAGGTCCAGTAAACACCCCACCTGAGTAGAATTGGAAGGCCAAGCCGCCGGCATCGATGGCGACAGAGATGGGCTGGTTTGCGACGGCCTTCAACAGCGCCTTTTCGTTGTTGGCCGGCACATCTTCATGGCTTGTGATCTTGGCAGCATCGTTGGATGCCGCCTTAGTGTTGCAGCTATCATCAGTTCCCACGTATGGATAGTTAGCTTCGGTGGTGAGGCCACCATTTTTTTGGCTGAAATTGAAGGCGTCGTCCATTAGACCACCATTGCATCCTTGGTCTTCTCCCTTGGTGTCACAATCTACAAGCTCTTGCTCAGACAAAGAGATCAATTTGCTGGTCTTTAGCTTGTGAATTCCTTCCATGGCTGCAACAGCCGAAAATGCACAGCAACATCCTGCATTAAATTAAGAGTACTGGATTATTTGCCCATGTTATCAATGTTAATTCATTAGCTCACAAATGCAAGTCTCTTGAGCACTTAGACCCGCGGGACAAATTATATATGACACTTGAAAACCCTGCTATTATATGCACTTAACTTGTTGGAACATATATTCAACATCTAACAGAATCATGGGCGGAGGTCAATATATGAATGGAAGGGATATATAACATGTGGAAGACAAACCTTCTCAAAACAACTAGTTAGCCACTTTTGGGTTAAGAGGCTCATTACCTTACACTTCAATAAAATTAGCGTGTAAATGTGTTAATTCTATTTCGAGTCCCTCAATACAAGAAAAGGCTTTAATGAAGAAATTTTGTCGCGGGAGCTTCAAATTCTTCGCTTTTATTATCACTCAAGCACATTTTTTTGTAGTGCCTAAATAGTCAGTGATGTGTGAACTATTGGAATAAAAACATCTTGATCACAAGCTTCATAACTCATTGTAATAAGTTGTAATTGCAAAGATTTGAATTAAAAGAATATAATTTTTCTAATTATATTTATGATGCTTACCACATTGGCCTTGGTCCTTGACAGGAGTGACTGCACCCTTTTTCCTCCAGTCCATAGCAGGGGGTGCAGTCACATTTTCATACATGAAGGAAGATGTAGAACTATCTCCTGCTCTAATTTTAGAAGGTATAAATCCATTGCGAGAGAACTTGAACTCCTCATTTGTAAGGTCTGCAAACTCGTTCACAGCAAGCACAAAAGAATTGCTTCCTGCTTTGTTGAATGCTTCAATGTATTCAACATTGCTCTTGAATATCTCCAACCTTCTCTCCCTTTCAGAGGCACCCGGATACACTCGCCCATACTTGGACATCCACTGTTCATGCCTCTCTACCATGGCAGTGTCATGTAATGTCCGGGCATTGACATTCCTAGAATTAGGTTATTTTATTTAGGGTTTTATAAATCTTAACCGAACCATAAATAATATTTAATTAAATAAATTCTTAAGAATAAATATCATTTATAACACATTCGTATTCACTTAATAGTAAGTTTTTGACTTTATATTATCACACAAATGATACAATAATGAGTGATTA
Organism: Piper betle; assembly: GCA_033002965.1. Taxonomy (NCBI): domain Eukaryota; kingdom Viridiplantae; phylum Streptophyta; class Magnoliopsida; order Piperales; family Piperaceae; genus Piper; species Piper betle. The sequence continues at coordinate 11,552 of JAURVB010000835.1, forward strand.
CGTTCTTTTATATAAAATTTAATGTAATGACTTCTTAAATTCTACACATATTACTAAAATTTAATATAATGACTTTTTGAATTGCACACATATTATTTTATATAAAGGAGAGTTCTATTGTTAAATAAAACATCCTCTAGATAGGTTGTGAGCACATTTGACACACAAATGGGAAGACTTTAGGATTATTTGTTATAGTTGCGGGTTCTTCACCAAATTTTCAGCCTGAGCTCAGATTCGATCACCATGCACTGAGTGCAACCAGGGTCAAGGAATTGACTCAGTCTGACACAAACTATACCCTTCATAATCAAATAATGGACATGTCAGAATGGACCTGACAGCCATAATACAATAAATTGGACATAGTAGATTGGACTCGCCAGCCAATTACAGAAATGGTAGACTAACCCATCAGCCAATAGATGGACATTGTAGACTGACCCATCAGCCAATAAATTAGACATGGCGGATTGGACTTGCCAGCCAATTACGAGCATGTCAGATTGGACTCCCCAGCCGGTAACGGACATGGCGGATTGGACTCCCCAGTCGGTAACGGACATTGCGGATTGGACTCGCCAGCCGGTAACGGACATGATGGACTGACCTATCAGCCAATAAATTGGACATGGAGGATTGGACTCGCCAGCCAATTACGGATATGGTGGATTGGACTCACCAGCCGATAACGGACATTGCAGATTGGACCGCCAGCCGGTAATGGATATAATGGACTGACCCATTAGCCAATAAATTGGACATGGCGGATTGGACTCACCAGCCAATTATGGACATGGTGGACTGACCCATTAGCCAATTACGGACATGGTGGATTGACCCATCAACCAACTAACGGACATGGTAGATTGGACCCATCAACCGATAACGGACATGGTGGATTGGACTCACCAGCCATTAACGGACATAACGGATAAAACTCACTAGCCGATAATGGACATGGCGGATTGGACTCGCCAACCGATAATGGACATGATGAACTGACCCATCAGCCAATGGATGGACATGGTGGACTGACCCATCAACCAACTAATGGGCATGGTGGACTGAACCATCAGCTAATAAATGGACATGTTGGAATGGTCACAACAGACATTATTATAAATAATGATAGGGAGTTTATGGACTTGTTTTATTTAATTATACGGATTAGTGTTTTTATTACTAACGCAAAATTGTCTCCATAGGTATGAACATGGAAGGATGGGTAGAGTCGGGACAGCTGGAGGACTCTATTATTGGACTATTCTTTTCTCGAGATTGTTTACATGGCAGTGAGATTTTGGTTCGGTTCATAGGACTTAGATTATTTCGAGCATTTATATATTAAATTTATTATTGTGGAATTATTAAAAATCTTGAAAATTAATAAGAAATTAATTTATGAGACACTTAGTTTCATATAGTAACGCTTGGCTCGTGGCTCGAAACGGGCGGGTTGTTACATTATTGGCCCAGACACCTAATATGGAGAGAACCAGGAAGGTAAAAACTTTCATTGTAGACATGAGCTAGAAAGTTGTATGAGATTAATGCTATGACACTACTCGAATATCATTGTAGTAAAGGTGATGAATGTAAACCTTGGTCATATGCAGTATATATAGGTTTGGTACTTGGTATGTACGTGCCAAAAGCAGTAAAATGGGAAAAGAGACGTCCAACGTTCCGGTGCCAAGATACTTATTAGGATATGCAAACATTTATATACGATGCAGAGCTAATTACTTAATGTAGGAATTAGGATTGTCGATAGAGTTCCTTGCACGTCAAATTCGTCATATATATTTGGAACTTTTATAATTTGGCTATCTAGTCTGTAAATACATATAGGAGAACCTGATAATAGTCTGCATGCAAGCTGACAAGCAATCGACGTCGCAAACATTGGAAGAGATAGAAGTTTGGGGGGTAAATGACATTGGAGGAGGAAGGACGTTGTTGATGAATTAAATAATTCAGAAGTCATAGCTTGTTGCCTGTCCAATATTTGTTCTCAATCCATCCATGCATTCCTTTAATTTATTATTATCTTTTTTTTGGAGCATTGTAGGTGCAGGATGGATGAAACACTTTATTTTGAATGTCTCATATTAATTAATAACGGGTAAGATACCTTGTCAATACGGGCGATTTATATTACAGAAAATTTTTTTATAAATAAACTATTGTTAAATAATGAGATAAACTATATTTTGAATATATATTTTGGTTGACTTTTACTTCAATGATAGATCCTAATTGTATGAAAATATAAGACTTTAATAATTTTATTTAATTTTTTTATTTTTGTTGTGTTATGATTATTTGGTTAAATCTCATACTTTTGATTAAGTTTTCCTTCTATTAATAAAGAGTAGATGATAATTTGAGAATTTCTAACACTTAGAAAATTCATTTATGGCAATAGAAGAAAAATGTTCATGCAATGTTTATAATTTTGACTTCAAATTAGACTGATTAAATTAATGAGGGTGGATTTGTTGTTTCAAGTGATGCATCCAACACACTCTGGCAATCTCCTTATTCGCTCAATTCACCATAATTAGTGGATTTTGAAAAATATAACCACAACAAGCATGAGTTAAACTCGTCTAATCGTGATAATTTACACGAACCATAGAATTGAACTGCTATAGCAAATCCAATTCCATACCTCTACTGAAACGTTCATAGTTCGAAGTATGGTAATGGACAAAATTAGTCCATTGCCGTTGGTCTGTCCGCACCACATCCATTAAAGTGGAATGACATTATCTTTTGGTCTAAGGCAAGACTATGAATGCAGTGAACTCTATTTGGGACCTTGTCCATTATAGCTTGGCCGTGTCCATTATTTTGTCAGCTTCATGCCTATCATCTATAATATATATTAGAGATATTAGAGATGAGAGCATGCAGATAATGAAAAGAATGTAACTTTTCAGTTTTTCAAGTGTTACTGTAGCAACGGCTGTTTTCCTATTTTGCTTATTACGCAAGCATTCTAGATCATTCTTAATTGTATGGCTTAATGCCAATGTGAACACAAGTTTTGCACAATTCTCAACATGGTATTAGAGCTGGTGAGGGTTTGGCAATAACAATCTGATCAATTGTTCTTTCCAAATTCCTCTGTGTTTCTTTGTTGCGCCAGTGATGTGAAAATTATAACGCAAGTGCACGTGCCGAATCATAAAAAGTATCGTCCCACGATGAATTATTACTAGAATTTTTTATTAATCAAAATTAATTTAATTAATTATACTTAATTGAAAGAAAAATTTAAAGAGTGATTTAATTATAAACTAAAACTAAACTAATCTAAAATGTAATATTTAAATCAAATACTAACCTCAAGACGACAAACCTAGGATTTTAAATATCACCTAAAATAGATGAACAAAGGCTATTTTATTCATTGGCAAATTTAATCTTTCTATCTCTAGACAAGATTAAATCTGTAGATCAATCAATAGGTGATCAGGCTAATGATAGCATTAATGCATAGAATAAAATAGATAATCCAACATCATAATCACATAGATAAAAATTAATATCTTTGATTAATCCATGCACTAGTTGTTATTGAAAATCCTAGAAAAGAATTACTCCATAAAGTTTTCGATTAAACACAAGAAATTCATTTGTGATATGAAAGACATCGTTTAACTACAAAGAAAAGTAAATCAAAATAAAGAAAAACTCTTTTGGAGAAAGTGTCTTCTTCTTCTGATCCAAATTCTTCGTCTTCCTTCTATTGTCTTTCGTGCCGTCTCTTAGCCATCTAATGTTGTTCTCTTCCTTTTTTCACAAAAGGACGTCCCCTTATATAGAACTTCTCTATGTTTATCCACAACTCTAAAGATAATTAAGAATATCTTACGAAGATCATGCTTATCCCTAACGTCCAAGGATATTCTTATCTCCAAAGATCTTTACATCATATCTTCATAAAGATCACGCTTATCTCTAAGAAGATCTCGCTTATCCTTAAAGTAGTTGCTACAAACTCCCATTAGTTGGCTAAAGATCGTCTTCTAACTCTTATACCCTTTTAGAACAGCATTAATTAGCACTTTTTACAGCAAAATCACAATAATTTCTCACATTATTAATAATATCTAATAAAATTCTAAACTAATAACATTGATATATAAACAACTCGAAACACGACAAAAACTCAATATAAAATGCAAATAATAATAACTCTTTTCTAGAATTATCAGCCAGCATCTTCATCGCTGCAAGATCAATTGCTTCTGCTGGTGATCAATCGCTACAAGATTAATTGCTTCATCCTCAATTTGATGTCGACAGCAGGATTGTTGCATAGTAAAGGAACTTTGGGAGGGTTTGGTGTTCTTACTCTCCTAATCTGTTTGAACTACTATTGTCCTGTTTGGGGTAAATCTCTGTTTCTTTGTGACAATTCAAGTTCACGGTTGTCACTTCATGAGATTGCTTTATTTGAGTTGTTTGCATTGTTTTTGTTTCACTAAATAGTAATGGCAAATGATCAAGTTGATACTTCCACTCATGATAGTCAGAATGGAAATTCCTCTGAATAAAACACTTTGTCGATGTTGCCTAATCTGTTAAGATTTCATGTTGATCCATTATTGCAGCGTTAATGGCAAACAATGTTTGGCAATACAAAATGTCCAGGTCAATCATTGGCATCAAATGCTATGCTTTTAAACTCTTCAATTCGTTATCCATATCCAATTCATGTTCATGCTCCTTCATTTGTAACAATTTGGTTGAATGCAAAGAATTTTTTGCTTTGGAAATCTTAGATCCTGAATTTGATCGAATCACACAATTGTATTGGATTTATTGATGGATCTGTTCATTCTCCTCTACATATTGGTTCTTCTAATTCCATTGGGGTTAATGGAGAATTTTTGGCATGGAAAAGGATTGATAAATTGATAAAGGGATGGATAATTGGATGGTTGAGTGAAGCAATTCTTCGTCAAGTTGTTGGACTGAATACAGCTGCAGATGTGTAGAAATTATTAAAGTAATATTTCAACAAAAAGACTATGGATAGGGAGTTAGTATTACATCATCAGCTGAAAACATTACGAAGAGATAATTGTGAATCTCTCGATAACTACCTTCTGAAATTCAAAGCAATTTGTGATGACCTAGCTGCAATCAACAAGCAACTTATGGTTAATAGAAAGTCATTTTGGTTACTGAATGGCCTAGGAGAAAATTATCAAATGTTCACTTCTATGACTTTGAGGCCACCATTACCTAACTATATTGAATTGTTGTCAATGTTGCATAGTTATGAATCCAGGATTTTACTTCATGATTCAAATTTGGTGGCACAAAAAGTTGCACTTGCTGCAAACAAGTATGAAAAGGCAAAAGCAAATGTTCAGAAGTTCACTTCAGAGAATCGAGGCTTTGAACCTGCCGCAATGACAAATTCCTTGACTTCAGAACTAGCAAACAAGCTCACTATTAATGCTGATGCAAACAGATTTGTTTTCCAACCTGTCAAGTCTGATGAAGAACTCAAAAAAGCTTTACACAAATTTAAAACTGTCTGTCAAATTTGTCGCAAGCCATGACACACTGCTTTCAAGTGTTTCAAACTAAACACAGTATTCAAGGAGAAAAAGTCATCTGATGAGGTTAAGCATGCTCAGAATGCTCTGAGTGCTTTCCAGGCTCAGAATGTTGATGTCAATCCATGGCTACCTGACTCAGGTGCGTCCTCCCACATGACTGGAAATCTCCTCTTATTTGATGATCATGTGTGCTATGATAAATCAAATGTTGTGTTTATTGGTGATGGAAAACAATTAGATATTGAACACGTTGGTCTTATTAGTATATATACTATTTCTAGACCAGTAAAACTAACAAATGTGCTGCATGTACCTTCTTTACAACAAAATTTGTTGTCATTTAGTTAGTTCACCTTTGACCATAATTGTGTTTTTCGATTTAACTCTGAGGGATTCTATGCGACTGACAGAAGGTCTAGAAGAGTAATTCTATCTGGCACTAGAACATGCAACATATACAATATCACGTTTGGAAAACATATTGGTCTTTATTCAAATCGACAAAGGAAGACATCATATTTATTTTGGCACTTCAGACTCGGTCATTACTCTTTTGATACACTTAAAGTTTTGAAGACACAAGGACACATACAAACAACATCTGAGAAGTTTGATTCTACTGTTTGTAGCTGTCAACTAGAAAATCTACCAAATTACCTTTCTTAGACAGTGATGCTAGATCTAATGTTCCTTTCCGTAAAATTCATTGTGATTTGTGGAGACCAGCTCTGTCAACTAAAAAATTTAGATATTTTTCTACTTTTATTGATGATTGTACTAGGTTTATATGGTTCTATCCATTATACAATAAATTTGGCTTCGTTATTATCTTCAAATTATTTGAGAAACTTGTTGATCAACAGTTTTCTGCCAAAATAAAGTGTCTTCAGACTGATAGAGGGGGAGAATTTACAAGCCATGTTCTTCAAACATACTTGGCTGAGAAGGGAATTTTGCATCAAGTAACATGTCCTCATACTCCTGAACAGAATGGAGTTGCTGAACGAAGTCATAGATCCATTGTAGAGATTGGTCTAGCTCAGTTATTTTACAGCAAAGTGTCAAGTTAATTTTGGGTACATAGTTTCCAAATTGTTGTTTATGTGCTCAATAGGAGGCCATCATATGTTTTGCCCAACAATTCATCTCTATTTTTCAAATTATTCAAAAGAGAGTCTGACTATTCCTCCTTACGAGTGTTTCATTGTAGGTGCTATCCATGTCTTTGAGCATACAACACTAATAAGTTTCAGCCACGTTCTCATCCATGTGTGTTCTTAGGGTATAAGACATCCTATAAAGGTTATGTGTGTTATAATCCTCAAACTAGAAATTTTCATTTATCAAGACATGTGATTTTTGATGAACAAGTTTTTCCTTTTGTTGTCACTGGTCATAGTACTTCAGCTCCATCCTCTCAAGCAAGTTTTAATACTTATTTAGACTTTGTTCCTTTGCCTAATATGCTATCATTTACAACCAGACAAGATGAAGCATTGTTTTCACCTGTTCAAGAAAATTGACTTGATCCTCATGACTTAACTGTTTTCACAATCGATAGTAATGAAGAGAATAGTCAATTTTGCATTCAGAGTGTGATGCTTCAATTCCATCTTCTTCTAAGTCCAAGAATGTTGAAGGCCACTCAATGATTACTAGATCCAAAGCATGTATTCTGAAACCAAATCCAAAATATGCTTTGATCACAAGTGTTGAAGCTATTACCGAACCTAATCCAGTCAAGGCTACACTTTCTCATCCTGGATGGTTAAAGCAATGCAAGATGAACTAGCTGCTTTGGAGGAGAATGATACATGGGAGCTGGTTGATAGGGACAGACATATGAATATCATTGGTACACAGTGGATTTTTAAAGTAAAATACAATGCTGACAATACTATTGAGAGATTGAAAGCTCGACTAGTTGCAAAATGTTATAATCAGCAATAAGGTGTTGATTATTTAGAAACATTCTCACTTGTTGTCAAGCCATCAACTGTAAGACTTGTTTTATCTCTTATTGCTATCAAAAATTGGTTTGTGCACCAAATGGATGTTAAGAATGCATTCCTTAATGGTGAGTTGTAAGAAACTATTTACCTTTCTCATCCACCAGGGTTTAAGAATGCATTGTTTCCAAATGCTGTTTGCAGACTTAAGAAAGCTTTATATGGTCTTAAGCAGGCACCGAAGGCTTGGTACAACAAGTTCAGCTCGTTCTTATTTTCTCAGGGGTTTCTGTCCTGTAATGTTGATTCTTCTTTGTTTGTTTTGAAACAAGATGATAACATTGTCGTTCTTCTTTTATATATTGATGACATGTTAATTACTGGAAATACATCAAGTCTATTAGACAAGTTTTTGATTCAACTTCAACAGGAGTTTACTATGACGGATCTTGGACAGGTTCATCATTTCCTTGGTATTTAAGTGCAAACTTTAACATCAAGTTTTTTCTTATCTCAAAAGAGGTATGCTCTCCAGTTACTCCAGAAAGCAAGGCTACTGTATTGTAAACCATTGTCCATGCCAATGGTTAACAAGCTTACTATTCAAGAGAATTCTCCTCTACTCTGCAATCCAACTTTGTAGAGGGAATTAATTGGTTCATTGTAATATCTAACATTTACGAGACCTAATATTATGTTTGCTATTAATTGGGTATGTCAGCATATGCATAACCCTATTGAATTTCATCTTGCTCAAATGAAGAGAATTCTGTGATATGTAAAGGGCACTCCGGAGTATGGGCATTTTCTTACATCTAATACTGATTTTCAGCTTTCAACTTACTCTAATGCAGATTGGGCAGGTTGTCAAACTACACGAAGATCTACTAAAGGATACTGCACTTTTGTTGGTGCTAATTGTATTTCATGGTCTTCTAATAAACAACCGACTATTTCTAGATCAAGCACAGAAGCTGAATATCGCGCCATGGTTGTTGTTGCAGCTGAAATAAATTGGATCACCTATTTACTCTAAGATCTTCACATACTTCAATCTAATGTTCATGTGCTCTATTGTGACAATCTTAGTGTTTTGTTTCTCTCTGTCAATCCTATTTTCCATGCTCATACTAAGCATATTGAGATTGATTATCATTTTGTGCAAGAACAAGTTGCTCTGAAAAAGATTGAAACACGACATCTCTCCACAACAAAACAACATGCTGATATTTTAACCAAGGCCTTATTGTATCAACCTTTCTTCAGAATTTTGTGCAAGCTTAGAATTGTGGCCATGTCCAGCTTGAAGGGGGGTATTAGAGATATTAGAGATGAGAGTACGTAGAGAATGAAAAGAATGTAACTTTTTAGTTTTTCGAGTGTTACTGTAGCAACAACTATTTTTCTATTTTGCTTGTTGCGCAAGCATTCTAGATTGTTCTTAATTGTATACATATAAAAGCTTAATGCCATGTGAATACAAGTTTTACACAATTCTCAACAATATATAGTTTATTTCAATCTCTAAACAACTTTTTCTTATCATTTTAGTGGTAATATTTACAACTTTTTTAGGAAATTTTGCTGTCTAGAGAAGTTAAGATATTGGATGCTTTTAAGAACAGATCAATCAATATGGGCGTTCGTCTACGAACGTCCGCATCCGAGCCAGACGATCGACTAGGTACACTTCTTTTACTTGCCACCTCCATGGCATGACCGCCTGTTACTACCCCTGCACATTATACATAACAATGCTTAATTAAGCCGATACTATACATGGCCGTCTTCAAGTACGATCACACAATTAATACTAGCGATATATGTTGCAACGACTACCGTGGCAAATGAAACCAATATTGGTACTTGCTGCTTTGTTGTGCATAGTTCATATAAATTCAGTGACATCAATGCTTACATTTGATTTACACAAGATTTACAGATCACAGGCCGGCCACTCTGTAACTTGCAAGACTACAAGATTTAGCTAAGCAGTTGGGTAAGAAGCCTGCATGGCAATGCCACAAAGTCCTGCCTCTTCATCCACATCCCTCTCCATCCTTATATACCCATTCTCCCCCCAACTAGTCCCCCATGAATTCTTCACCAGCCAATACTTGGTCCCATCCTCATCTTTGCCATAGCCAACCGCAGTCACACCGTGGTCCAAATCGGTGCCACAAGGTCCGGTGAACACCCCACCTGAGTAGAACTGGAAGGCAGAGCCACCCGCATCAATGGCCACAGACACGGGCTGCTTTGCCACTGCCTTCAACAAGGCCTTCTCGTTGTTGGCAGGAACGTCTGCGTGGCCGGTGATTGCCGCGGCATGGCTTGATGACTTCTTGGTGTTGCAGCTATCGTCTGTTCCGACGTATGGATAGTTGGCTTCGGTGGTGAGACCGTCGTTTTGCAGTATGAAGTCGAAGGCGTCGTCCATGAGCCCTCCCTCGCATCCTTGGTCTTCCCCGCTTGTGTCACAATCTACCAGCTCTTGCTCCGACAAAGAGATCAGTTTCCCGGCCTTCAGCTTGTGGATTCCTTCCATGGCTTCGACAGCCGAAAAGGCCCAGCAACATCCTATGTATTCAATCACAATAAAATCATCACAACATTGTTCATCGATTAGAAGATATATATATATATAAAAGAGTAATCGGCAGAAAAATGTTATAAGATGCATGTTATGGCCGCTAGTTGTTGGGATGTTTACCGCATTGGCCTTGATCCTTGATGGGTGTGACTGCACCCTTCTTTCTCCAATCCATGCTTGAGGGTGCAGTCACATTTGCATGAGTGAAAGAAGATGTCTCCGTTTTAAGCTTGTTAGAGGGTTTGAAGCCATTGCGCGAGGCCCTGAACTCGTCGTTGGTAAGGTCTGCAAAGCCATTGACATCTAACCTGTACGAGTTGGTGCCAGCCCTGTTGGATGACTCGATGAACTCCACATTGTTCTTGAAAATCTGGAATCTTTTCTCCTTCTCATTAGCGTCGGCATAAACTCGCCGACACTCAGACATCCACTTCTCGTGTCTCTCTCTCAGGTATGTGTCTTGCAGTGTTCGGGCCATGACGTCGTCGGCCAAGGCAGCCAAGATGAAGAGAAGCGCGTACGAAAAGATTTTTACGTAAGCCATGAAAGTAATATTGTCTGTAGGAAACTGATTTTCACTCCAGTGCTGATCAATTGGTTTAGATTTAGTGAAGAAGGCAGAACCATGTTAGAGTTTATATAAGTCCCATGGTGAGAAAAAGGCCATAATTAATTAATAGTAATAATAAGGATTTGATATTTCAACGTTCCGTAGCAAAGACACAGACTAGGACGTCAGGTTCGGATCTCATGTAAATTAAGAACATAAAATATTGTAGATAAGTAGAGTTACGTGTACGTAGAAGTTGTCTTTGTTTAACTTCTCTTACCGTGAGGAATAGTCAGAAGTAATGTGAAGTATCGTTGTGAGAATCGTTTAAATCGGTCTAATTAGTTTAATTTAGCCGATGCAACTCAACTTTATTAAAATTTAATTTAAAAAAGTATATCTAAATTGAATTGTTAGAATCAAATGGGTCTTTAAAGTATCCGATTCAAACTGAGTTCTACCTATTTATAAACAATTCATGTGCCAAGGAGTTTCAACCGGTGCATGCGGTACTTGTGGTGCTAAACTCAATAAGTTAACCTAGCGATCATCGAGAGGGGTGTATGAGTTAGCCCTAGTGACACTAATAAGAAAGGTTTTAAAATTTTAGTATGAAAACGTTTTACAATATTTGTAGTGAAAACAATGAATGTATAATATTTGTAGTGAAAACAATGAATGTATGATATTTGTAGTGAAAATAAGGAATGTCACACGCAAGTGGACTGCAAGCAAAAGATTACCAACGAAAAAGGCCACGTGCAAATGGCAAGCAAAACTCCAATAATGATCATCGTCAAATAAAGTCAACGTTCACATTTGATAGTGATCAATAGCACGCATTATTAGTTTAGGAATCATCATTTTTATTAGGTTTTATATATTATAATATTTGGTAACTATACAATAAATAAATGTACAATATATATATAATATAAGAAACCTCAACTTATGGTATTCTTATTATCAACGTTTTTGCTTCATCTATTACATTTACTATTTTAAAATTAATTGCTTAATAAAATTTATTTTATAGTAAAAAATAATTTGTTAAAAAATTTTACTTCAATATTATTTTTAATTTAATTTTAATACCACAATAAACTAATTTCCAAACGAACATATATGTACTTTTATTAATTTTACCTATTCCAGATGAGTCATGAACCGATTTGAATCGGTGATTCAAAGTTCTTAAGAAATCCAATTCAATTACTTATTCTAATTTTTACAACAATGGTAAGAAACCAGCTTAAAATTTATTCCTGCAAGATGACACGCAAAGTCTATAACTTTGAATCAGGCCGTTGAATATGGTCGAGTTTTATTAGTTGTTTTCTGTCAGCACGATATATTGATATATGTTCTGTCTGCTGACTGGGACCTCCAGAGAGATTCCTCTTGCTATTCACCGTTCTTTAATTTTTAACCTCATATGCAAGCCTCCATATTTAAGTTTAATTATCATTGTTTTAGAAGAAATATATACCCTGTTTAGAAACAAGGTGGTGCACCCGACTAAGAAACAAATGAAAAACATTACAGATGGATAAATACATTCCAAATATATATGTACAAATATAGGTTAGTAGCCTACTTATCACAAGAGTCACAACAAAGGTTAAAAAGAAAAAAGAAAAAAATTGATCAATCCCTCATTTACAAACAGGATAACTACCATGTTTTTACTCCCAAGCCGGCCCACCAGGTTAAGAGAAGAACTCCCCAGTAGAAGAGAACGGGCTCAAGATGGTAAACGTTTAACCTCTTGGAATGACACATTTACAGCAATAAACACGAAAACAGTAATCTGCCACCAAAATGAAATATAAGCGTCACAATCAAATAAACTACCAATAATTAAAAGTAAGGTTGGACAGCAAAAGTATCCTATTGCTGTCCATGTAAATCAGTTTGACAAAAGGCAAACCATACATATTGATGTCCTCAATGAGCCTCGGTTACCCGGGCCTCGAAAGGCAGGAGCAATCGCATTCACAGAGATGAAAGCATGTGCCCAGCTTCATCTTCATTTTTTCATAACACGGACATTCCAGCATATCATGACGCCTGGATGTTATTGTATTTCTCAATCAATTCAGAAAGAGGTTGTATTAAAGACTTGGGTTCAAATATAGTTCCTACTCTTGGGTCATCTATTGAGTCTACAGGGATCTGAAAGAAATAAAAAAACATTGTGTAAAAAAATTTTCAATCAATTACACTGAACAATAATCCACAATAAAAAAAGATTTAAGTCAATTGGTTCAAAAGGAAATTAATAATAATTCATTAAAAAAATATTTAACTGTATAAAATCTAAAACAAAATTATGCTCTTGTAAAGATATGTATTTTTTCACAATAGCAAGGCATGAATCTCTTTAAATACGTTTTGGTAATAATGATGCATCTAATAGTTATGAAGGAAAATAATACGAGGATATACTGTTAGAATTATTGGTTAATTAGGATATGTGAGCTCTACTACATGGGAGATTCCTTGCGCTGATAAGGAGTCAAAACATAAAGGAATCTTGCCTTTCCGAGGAACAATCAATGCGTTGACATAATCTCTAGGCTGCACAAAAGAAAAACCATTCAGCACTCATATACTAATATTACTAATCTTCATTTTCCTACTCATAGTTAACGTTGTGTACAAAGCATAATAGTAGCTCTTACATTTGTACATTAATTGATAAGCATGACTGCTCATCAGAATTCAGGAAACAATAGTTCCAAAATAATGAAGAGACACTGTTTACTTACAAGGTTGCTAAGAGAATTATGCGGCTCACCATGAGTTCTATTAAGAGAATCTATGATGGCAGCAACAAAATCTAATGCGTTTAGCCCAGAAGTTTCTCTATCTTGTGAACCATTCAGTAAAAGTACCTGCATTGCATACGTTTTGGTAGATAATCTGACTCCAGTATAAATACTACTTAACAATTTTAAGACAGCATCACGTACACATAATTCATGAAGTACCTTTAAACATGACCTAGAGGCAACAGCCTCTCCAACTCCAAGCAAAACCTAAAAAAATTAAACAAATGCAAACATATTGGCACTCAGTAAGCTATAAGTTGAAAAATAGAGTAAAATGTAAATGGCATATTGCTCATGGAGTTATATGCAGTTTTGCACAAAACTTGGTGCCCATCCTTTAACCAAATACATGATTCATATAACTGAAGCTAGAATCATGCATTACCACAGAGTTTAAACCAAAAACACATAGCTCATAACAAAAAAACTTAGGTCTTCAACTTACTAATGGGGGACAAATGGATGTGAAAAGAGATCCCATTGCATAAACAATGCAGTCCACCCTACGCAGCTCTTCCAGAACTGTAGGATTAACAACAGGAAAAACCTAGCACATACAAAAACACAAAGGGTAGAAGTAGTCATTAAACACAACCAAAGACACTAACAAAAAAATGCAAAAGATTGGGGCCTATTAGTGTTTCAAACTTAATACTCTTATGCTACATTCCAACAGTCAACCACCAGATAAGAATGCATAAAATAATGCCCGTGACATTATTTTTTTAATCCAATTTTGTTACCATAAGAAGTGCAGCACATCAATTAACATTATACAGTTATAGGTCACAATATGTAAGAGATAAAAGTTGTCTTTCACAAAGTGAGTAACTACAAGTTTCACCTCATGCAACAAGTTCTTGCCCTCACTGGACATGTAAAACACCCGCTTTATTCTTGAAGGAAGATCTGAAAGAGATGAGTATACCTGATCAATATGAGAAATTAGTGCAGAAGGAAGTCAAAAGATATATAAATTATTCATTAAACAATCCATACGAAATATATAAATCTCTTTCGCGTCTAATTTACCTTAGTTACAGGAGCCAAAGACCCATTACTTGGATGAGAGATTTCATTTTGACCACGTACTACAGTTCCATTCTGGAGGAAGATTGTGAGCGCCAGTAAGTTATGTGATATGTCTAAGAAAATATGTTAGCTTGAGCTAAAAGCATCCAGAGGAATTATAGGCCTACTCAAAGCAATAATGAAAAATGTCCTTCTGATTTTGTAAATCGAAGACAACAGAAGTAAAAAAGAGAATGATATTTACAAAGTAAGAGCCAATGGAAAGCCATACGAGAAACTGCCACAGAGTTGAAAACATGGAAACTTGTAACTAAATATAAATAATAACAAAAAAACCATGTTCACAGTCTTCTTATCTTACAGTATTCGCCAGATGAGAAAAGTGTTCACATTGATCATATTTGTCGTAAGTTATCTATATAACATATTAGGGGCCAAAGCACGCATATCTGAATGTTTTTCAAAGAATGCAAATGTGTATATCAGATACTATCAAATATTCTCAAACTAGGGTGAAGCTCCAAAAGTTTTTTGCCTACTTAAACCTTTACTAGTAAAATCAAAACTAGTATGGTGGGTACGCAACATAACATGATCATTCCTTTGATTAGCGTGTAAAAAATAGAAAATCTGGCATGACATACCCACCCATAATTCACAACCAAGTGTCAGGCGATCATTAGTAGAAATAGCTGGGAGGACAGTGCTCTCAGCAGGGATCTCAGATACACGTGACAATAAAAAAATTGCAGCATCCAAAGACTGGAAGAATCTGCGAGCACCAGCAAAGAAGAAGTTTCCACTGCTACAAGCAAAATGAAGATAATTTGGCAGTTGACTTAAAAACATAACCGGAAAAGAATTTTGATTAAACAATACAAGTAAAGTAGAGAGAGGTCATTGATAATTTGAAGGAATAAAATGTTCAATTTTTCAAGATAAATCACTTCTGGATCTATATAATATCTGCTTCTGAATAACACATTTTTCAACCAATTCATCATACAAAGAATCAGTTAAATGCAAATATACTATGAAAGGAAAGATTTAGCTGACTTGGCTGAATTTCATGAACCAAACAAATATTAAAATTGATATTTGTGAATACCTCCCATTTCTGAAACAAAAGGACACACTTGCATGCCAAAGAATCTGCAAGGTAAAAGGTTATGAAATGCTCTAGTCATAGTCAGATTAAAAAAGATTTAAGAATGCCTAAAAGGCTCCTATCGAGATCTTAAAAACATCAATTACTTTAAAAAAATGTTGGTACGTTTAAAGACATCCGCATACTCTTTTAGAAAATTTACAGGAAACTGACATTCCTGAATACTGCATATTCTCATAATTGTGTTTTTCATGTAAGTCTGATATCCATTTCATGTAATATGCGACAATCCAATACTAATTTCTCGAAAATGACACGTTTAATTGGTCATTTATATATGCACAACTTGGTTATAAAATACACGCTTACCAATCAGCTTATGCCTGACCAATTGACAAAAGTACAAAAGAAAATCTCAGATATGGGGCTATTACTCTTTCCAATTAACGGTAAATCAGAAAACTGATAAGTCAGAATGTTTCAAGGCCATACAGTTGCACAGACAGAGACTAATAGCAGGAATTCTTACAAAACATGCAAAATAAATAAATAAATAAGTAAATGAATAGCATGATTCAAAGATTATCTGACATTTTTGAGATAGATAATTCCAAATCCATATCAACAATATGCACATTCTAAGCAATTTTATTATAATTGTTCACTCCTTCACAACCCCGGACTGCCATCATTGTCAATCAAACACTTCATTAAAGAGAGAGAGGAGCATGGATAGAGAGCGGAAACACAGGAAGCACCTCATTCTGAAAGTAAGCGAGAAAGGCACGAATCGTCTCCCGATAAGGCTGCGACACCCCACTCCAAAGCGAATGCCGCCCCTCCACGATACTATACCTATCAACGATCCTCAACCATTCAGCACCTACAAACAAATTCTTCGATTCCAACCTCAAATCAGGATATCATGCATTAAACAGACCATAACACTCCGACTTCGCTTCCAGCGGATCGAGCGGGAGGCGGTGGCCGAGCAGCGTCCTGACAGCCAGGCTTTCGGAGGTGCTATCGTCCGCCAACCTCAAGCATCTCGACCGTATGTCCCCCACCGCCGGCCCCCCTGCATCAAAACCATCCATCACCCCCACCACCACCACCATCAACAACGACGACGACAACAACAACAAAGAGAAAAGAAGACAATGCGGGATGCAATGTGGTACCAAGAACGCGGACAATCTCGGCGGTGCTGCCGCCGTCGTCGGAGACGCGGAGGACGTGGGCGACGCGGGTGGTGAAGTGCTTGAGGTCCTCCACGACGCCGTTGAAGGCGGTGCCACCGGAGAAGACGAGGATGGAGGGGGGGGAGGCATGGCGGGTGGTTGCGGGGGCCGGGCCGAGGCGTGGGAGGAGGAGGGAGCGATGGCCCAAGGGGGAGGCGCGGAGAAGACGATGGAGTCGGAGATGGCATCAACTTCGCCATTTTTTTCGCGGCGGGTCTGCGACTCACTCACCAACTCGCCTCTTCCTCTAAAACTCACCCACTCACAAAAATATTATTTTTTTATCAATTTTATTATTTCATAAATAAAAAATAAATAAGCATGTAAAATATTATTTCTTTTTTTTCTTTTTTCTCTTTTTTCTCTTTTTTCTCTTTTATTTTCTTTTATTTTCTCTTTTTTTCTCTTTTATTTTCTTTTATTTTCTCTTTTTTCTCTTTTATTTTCTTTTATTTTCTTTTCTTTTTCTTTTCTTTTTCTTCCTAATGTAAGTTTCTAACCAAGGATGCAACCAAGTTAAAAAAAAGATATATATGCATGTTGAGTAATTGACAAAACAAAAAAAATTATTTATGTAATTAAATTTAAATGATTATGTTTTTAGCTTGTCTTCTTGTTTTTTTTTTGGGCTTGATGTTAAAAATGCCAAAGATGTGGAACTGTATAATTATAAATGATAAAATTTTAACCTTAATATTTATTGGTCAATTAATGCACGATAATAAAATATCAAATTTAGAAAAAAATAAGTGTAAAAAATTAAACAACTGATAGTAAGATTTGATTTATAGATTTAGCTGACGATTCAACATAAGTAACACCAAAACAAATCCAATCAATATAAGTTTTTATCTATGCTTTTTGTTTTTATGAAATTAAGCCAAAAAATTCTCTATTTAAAACTTTTTTTTAAAAATGAGTTATTTACAATTAAAGGGTAGTATGTAGCCTTATTCATGATTCAATAAGGGTATTTGACTAATTTTACGACTCAAAGGTATTTTCTTTTATAATGTTTTAATTACTACTATACTTGAATAATGAAATCAATTTATTTTAAAAAAATTAAACAGTCCGCCTTCAACTAATGACGAGGGTCAAATCTAACTATTGCAGGCCCAAGGTAGCGGCAACGACAATGGTGACTGGATAATTTTTTATCTTGAAAACACGATATTGGTTTGCTTTGGTCTAGTTAATTTTTAATATCAACCCACATATTATTAAATTAAAAAAATTTTCTAACTCAAACCAAGGATTATTAAGTCATTATAAGAAAAAAATATCTTTGAATCTTGAATAAAATACACAAGGCAACCTTTAATTGTAAATACCATATCAAATCACCCTCTAATCGAAAGTTTCTAAAAAAATAAGCTTCGTCATCATGAATCATTAGATTTATTTGCAATCGGTTTATCCGATGAAAATTGCAAAAAAAAATCGGAAGCAAAAGCTGTAACAAAATTTTGAAAAAGAAAGCATCGGCTCCTACAGCTTTAGTCCGAGGTTTCAGAAGTGAGATTGGCTGTCACCGTCCACCATCAATAACATCAAATGGCGATGACCAGTTGGATGGCAAGTATTGGCCGAAGAAACTCATGCTCTCCAACCAATATTAATCCAATGAAATTTAAAAAAAATCAATCCAATGAAATTTAAAAATAAAGAAAAAATCAATCCAATGAAACACGTAGGGACCATTATGAGTAAGGGGCTATTCATCGTGTTCTCAATCTTTCCTACACTTGCATTCTCTTGTCAAACTATCAACTAAAGGTTTCAGTGATAATTGATGGTACATCTATTGCAAGCCAAAACAATTAAAATGGACAATTTAGCATACCTGAGTTTCACCACTTAAACAAAATTCTCCGGCAACAAGAGCATTACTGACACTGACCAAAGAGATTGCCCTCTTGGTAATGATGTAACTCGTAAGAAAGTCATATAAATATCGGATTCGCATTCACAAGAAGTCTTGGGGGAAGCTATACACAGTGCTCATGCTCAATGAGCTTGATTCAATGATCTAGAATTTGATGTTCATATATATAATATAACACCTGAAGGGCAGCTTGAACCTCATGCATGCGCAGAAATGTTCCATGGTTTTTGTCTGACAATCAGAATTTACATCATAGGTAAGAATCTTCTTAAACAGAAATAAAAATAGAAGGCACGATAGTGGAGTTGAACTGTCAGAATTGTTTGTAATGATGCAGTATAAAGCCATGTTCCCGTCATTCCTGTAATATCTCAGCATTAAAATCCCGATAAAACATGCTGTTTTACCTGGATGCAATTCCAAGTTTTCCCTACTTGTGCATGGTGTCTTTTCTTTTTAAATATTTAAAGGAGTTCCCAGTCTGCTTCACAAATGTTTTGATTTGATGGTATCTTTGATTCTCTTTCACCTCCAAGAGTAGGTTTTTGAGAACCTTCTTCAACAGCACTCTTCTCCAAATTACCATACATAATTTCAAGTTGCCTGTAGTCTTGTTTCTTGGCTGACCGTAATTTTGAGAGGAGAGCATCTCGTAACTTTTTCTACAAAAAAAGGATCAGATCATAATAGAAACAAGTCAAAAGAGAAGTAAATTTTTAACACCCGAAAATGGTAATCTACAAAGCATTCGTACCTACCTTATAAGATTTTGGCACTGCTACTTGGTGGCAAATAATAGAAATATCATTATCAAGCTCCTCCTCTCCAGCATCCAGGTAGCTTTCTTCCAGTGTAACATCTTCAAAGTCTTCTATATCTTCTTCTGTTGAATCACACAAGTCCTTGGACTCATATTGTTCATTGCAACGAAACTTATTGAATGTCCCTGCAAAGGCTGGAGTCTTAAGTAGAAAGTTGTGAAACAGAAATATATTTAGCTTCAAGGGGTCCCATATGTCCATGTTTTTCACAATTAAAGCAACCAAACTTTCAAAATTATCTATCATTTCAAAATTGGTCTTTTTCTATGCTAAAAGAATAAGAGATTAAAATAGAGTTGTTGCTGTTGATTTGGGCAAAACCAATTAGGTAGGAAATAAATCTTGTTCTCGTATCAAATAACAAACTTTAGATACTTTTATATCAAGACAAGAAAAATCAAGCATATAAAAAACTATATAAAGAGATTTATATTCATACCACTGAAAGCAGCAGGACAGGATGTCAAAGTGACAATTGATGCCACACCTGATGTCCCTGCTCCGTTTGGAGAGCTCCCTGTTACAAAACCCCCACACGGTGTAATCAGTCTGAAAACTACTGCATCCGAATCTAGTTAATGTAAAAAGTCTAACATTGCCAAAATCAAAATACCAGTAGAAATGCTTGATATAGCCCTTGTAGAGAGACTTAAATGACCGGCAAGACACTCTGAAGGTAAAGCAGAGCCGGAATCAGATGCGTGGGTAATTGTGGACTCATCAACAGATGTGGTATCCACCGAAAGGGTTATTGTGGACTCATCAACAGATGTGCTTTCCATTGAGACACACTTCCAGCATTCTTCACCTCCCTCGGGGATAATACATTCATTATCAGCTGGGCCTGACGAGTAGTTTTCACTCATTGGATTGCATGTATTTTCCCCATCATTTGAGCCAGCAGAAGCATCATTTACTGATTCCAAATTGGGGATATTTCTAGATGAATCACTGTTCAAATCAGCATCTGAGATTTTGTCAGACTGTGGGCTATCCTTGACAACTTGTTCTTTCACTGCGTCAAAGCCATATATGAGTGATAGATCAGAAAGAGGGCCCTTGACTGAATCAACAGGCGGCAACAGATCTTGCAGAACTTCATTATAAAAGCACTGAACATTTATACCAACCGATTCCACTTGTTCCTTGACAAATTTAGAGTGCTCCTGCAAAACAAAATAGTGGGATGAATCAAATAAATTTTTCACTCAAGTGCCTGATCCTTATTAATGCCGACATAAAATAGGTAGCATAACCCCATTCGTCGCATCAAAACCATTTCAAAGCAGAAGCAACTATTCTGTGGCAAAGCTCAAGAATAGCATAGATGCTAGAGAATCGTGATATTTATTTGCTTGTTCATATTTATTGAACACCCAAAATGTTCTGTTTCTCCTTAAAACATGCACAAGCACATAAAGATTACAGGCAGATGGTATAAGCAAAATTTGAAAACAATATATGTTGTAGCATATTTGTATAGCAAACTCTTTGGAATGAACATTAACCAACTAAAGCCATTAGAAATAAGCATACCTGAGCGATATAATTGTCCATCTCCTGACAGACATCTACACACATTGTTTCAAGTTTTTGGTACATATTTCCAACCAAACTAATTCCTTTTGATGTCAAATCCATGTTCAATGATGCAAAAAAAATGGACGAAAGAAAAGGTAAAAGTAAGTGATTTGAATGTAATTTACCTGAAACAGAAGAGAGAAAATTGTTAGATGTGAAATACAATAATCCATGATGCAGCAGAACTTAAAATAGTCGCTAAAGGGAAGAAAAAGGCCAAAGCTTTCAGACTATCGAATCATACAACAAATTAAATGGCCCAGCCTTTCTAAGCTGATTGTGCAAGACAACGGACATACACATAGACGGACAGCTTTGCATGAATAGAAAGTCGCCAATCTCACAATTACAGTAACAATATATATATATATATATATATATATAACAATTACAATTGCAGTACTACACTACACAAAAACATACGAGTCAATCAATGTATGCTCCTCTAAGCATTATAATGGCACATTGAAGTTGGCCTCATACAAGAATAGATGCACTTGATCATTTCTTTTCCCTACCAATGAACAAAATTTAAACCTCACTAAGAACACACATACACACACCATTCGACTCACTTGTGGCGTTGCTATTCATTCATATAGCCAAAATAGCATCATCATAAGAACGGCGCAGTCACTCAAGCTAAAGTAAACTCGATTCTTCAGAAAAATAACATGAATCAGTTCAACAACGTCAGACCTAAAAATAGGCAGAGAACAGGCACATACAGCAAAAAAACATTCCTATATCAAAACATTGACACACAAAGTGCGTACAGTAACATGAAACTTAGAAGCCGTAATTCAGCGATCAAGATGTAAATATTCAAACTTTCCACCATCCCAATGCCAGAAAAACAACGCGAAACAATCAAAACTCAATTTCTATGACATCAACACAACATCGACAATCAACAAAACAAGATAGAATAGTAGTCACAGACAGAACTTCAAAGCCACACATATTCACATACAAACAACCATAAAATATATCCAGGACAAACCATCATACCGAGCAAACGAACAACCAAAAGAGACGCCGTGCAAAAGCTCAAAGGTGCGGAACGTACATCACCGAGTACAAGACAAGGCGAGAAGTCGAAGAGCGGAAGCTTCTGAGACGGCCAGAGCAGGAATCAAAAGTGGGTTTGGAGGGGTATGGATTGAAAATTGGAGGGAAAAGGTGAGAGCTTTGGTGGGAGGAGGAGAAGTTTGGAGAGGAACAACAGAGCAGAGCAGAGAGACGATGAGGAAGAGGAGTCATCGGTCGAGAGGAGAATGATAGTTATCTGGGTTGGTTAAGCATAATGGGGCCTACAAAGAGAAAATGGTCATTTTTTTAAAAAAAATTGTTTTAATATTATTATTAATATATTTATTTTAAAATTTTGTTTGTCCTTTCTTATTGATATTTTCTTTTAAACGCGAAAATAATAGATTTTATTTTTCAACATCACGCTAATAATAGGTAGATTAGTAGAAGATAAAAAGATAAGTAGAAGATAAGAAAAAAATAGATAGATAAATAGGAGATTGATTATACTTATTTATATTATTGTATTTATGCCCTTTTTAATTGTGAATAGTTATTATTTGTCCCTCTTCTTCTAAATTTTTTAAGTATAGAATTTTTAAGCTCTCAAAATTTGTCCACTGTTGTTTTTATTTTTTATTTGTGGAATGTTGAGGGTTAAATGAAGCTCAGTTTGGCTTTCAGTCCATAAAGCCTTGTTCAAGTTTGATTTGACTCCAAAAAGCAAAAATAAATCTGTATGTGCTCAACTAATTTAACTTGAATTTTAAGTATTTTGTTTTTTAAAAAACTTTTAACAACTCATGCTAGATTTTCTATGTAAAATATAGCAAAAATAATAAAATAATGGAATCAATTTTTAATAAGAATCTAATGGTTCAATATATTAATATTTTACACGGTACATAATATAATGAAATAAAAGAGAATATGAGATTAAAACAAATTTGACAAACTAGCAACGTAATCTAAGATTACTAAGATTGTTATCTGGTAGAGTTCAACAAAATCTGGTCAATACCTTAATCCCTCAACCCAAAGCCTCATGTAATGTTGTTTAACTAAAACATTTTACCCTGAGCATCCTGTATCAAGCAAAAGCCTTAAGCCCATCAATGTCAAAATTATATAGGGTTGTCAAAATCTGAGCCTTGACGTTCGTCAACACACAAACAACTGAAAATGTCCAGACTCCAATTAGATAAGCTTTACTTCCTCTGAAAGAAAAATTGTAATCACTAGAGGTCTGATACATGTCCATTCAGACTCTGGCTAGTATCTACTTTTTCTTGCACGTATCCATTTGTAATAATAATAACATAAATTGTAATCAAGAAACCTAGGACAGGATTTATATCCCCTACAACTTTTCAGTCGGAAGAAGAATAAGTATTATATATTTTTATTTTCTATAGAATCGAGACATTTACACTTAAAATGTCATAAATAATGGATTAACGAGGCGTATAAATAAAGTGGCTAGATACGGTTTATTCCCCAAAAAAATTGCTTTGACAGTTAAATATCTTCAAGTTCATCTCCTTCATCCACCCAATCTAACTCAACGGAGTTGGCGTCTGTGATCCCAGTGAGGTCTTCCAAATACGTTGGCTGGTTTATGGCCTGCAAGACAAACTCCATCCCTCTTTTCCGATATTCAGATATCACCTGAAAATTTAACATTTTAAAGTCCTCAGTACAGGCACAGAAATAGAACACTGACAAAAAAATAGAGAAGAATCGTAGTCCATGTGCATTGATGCCGAACTTCATAGAATTGATTTCAAGAATTTTAATGAACATTATACACATGAAGCAATGGAAGCAGTCTCCAAAATATAAATCTAAACGGTGTTTTATCAGCAAGAAGCTACTTACCCTGCTGCAGCATGCTGTACAACTGTTAGATGAATGGCCTATCAAAGTAAGCTGAGAGAACTGGGAAAGGGAACCTCTGATTTGATGAGGCAAGATACCAAGAGGCTGCTCACTGCTGCCACCCATGGAACTGCTTAATTCTCCTGGGGCGTTAATCCTAAGTAAAAATCATGATACCAGTCAGGCCAACAACTGGTGTGTCAATAGACATCAATGCCAACTAATATTCCAAAATAAAATAAGAATTTGTGAGCAAAGAATATGACTTAAAGAAGCCAAATATTACCCATCAGGGTGATGTAAAATTCCCACAAGCAACTCCACTGCAAGAGCTGAAGCTATTAGAGCAAGCCCTGGGCGTGTCACAGTGCATTGTTGGTCCAAAGTGCGGTTGGAAGTTGACTGGACGTATAAAAAAATTTTCAAGATAATTATCATAATGTTTATCTTCTCAAAGTAAGGGACTAAAAATGTCTACTAAAACAAATTACATCAGTTGGAGCAACAATGTCATTGCAGAAGTAACATCCTAGACGTTGAGGCTTTTGGATATCAGTAATTGACAACTTGTCCATTTGCACGGTTTCTTCAGGTGCAGCTTTGCCACCTTCGGGACCAGGCCCATGGCGCATGACAAGGTAGCTTTCAAATCCCAATGCTGCTGTAATAGCAATCTGAAAGCAAAAAATTGGTTTGAGGAAAAGGGCCACACTTCAATGTGAGTAAACTTGTCATGGCAAGGGCACATAACTATAAAACCAACCTTGTTAGATTTGCACAAAAAAGTGTTGGTAGCCATCGACTTTCCCTTGTATCAGTCAACAAAAAATGACGTCATGGGATGCAATCATCCTTTCAAGATGCAGACAGTCTTCAACAATCTGAGTTGCTTCTTGAGGAGTCACAGGATGTCCAGGCATTGGTATTGCCATAGTAATACCTTCTGCTTCCTGCAAATTGCGTTTTGGAGCTAAAAATCAAATGTCTTCAGAATTTAGCCTGATTAAACGCTAAACATGTTTGCACTTACAACAGCAGGAAATATATTTTTCAAACTTTTGACTGCAGCATCCGACTTCAGCTCACCTCCATTTAGACAATTTTCAAAGGTGTAAAGAGATTGCCTTACTGGATTTGACATAGCCACCCGCACCACTATCAAGCAATGTGATCTTTTGGACACCCCAAGCCTGCAAACGGCCCAACAGAGAGTTAAATGCTTTTGATAGTTATGAGAAAGCATATATTTAAGAAATGTTCAAATTCTCACCATAAGCATTCGAGCGACCTCACAGCCAAGAGTACCAGCCCCAAGGAGAAGGCACTGAACATTAGACAAAATACTCAAGTTTAACAATGGCAAACTACGCCATCTCATTAGCTTCAGATTCAAGTCTGCAGCAGATATTGCCAACCTGAGAGCAAGATGTGTCAATCATCCAGAGTTGAGGCTGTATAGGTCCATACATTAGCTTTGACATCCATGATGAAAATGCATGTACTCAACATATCAACAGTTAAGTCAACAATTAACAAAAATTCTTTCACCAATTTAGTTATGTAAACTTTTCAATCCATCTTATGCCTTCAAAAGGGCTCAAAAACAGAATTATGCCTCTATTACCTAATTCAAATCATAGATGGTAAATAAAATTAGAGATATAGAACTTGGAATTTATCATTTATCTACTTATGAACTGTAAATATGAGTATGCTACCGTCGGGTATTTAAATCAAAAAATTTTTCCCATGGCACGTTTCAAAGCAACAGATCATATAGCATGTGATAGGAGAACATCTGTTTTAACAAAAATATCCATACGCCCAGAGTCATTTTGTTTCTTTTGTTCATCTTTTCATAAACTCAAATAAAATGATACATACTATGTGGCATTATGAAGACAACAAAAGACAAAGTAATGGCACCCCAATACATGGATATCATTGGTTTTTTAGAAGGAATGATTTATATATATATGTGTGTGTGTGTGTGTGTGTGTGTGTGGGGGGGAGAAATTGAGGCGAGCTACACGTTATATAGCTTACATGAGCTGCATATCTAATTTGAACATTTTTTAGAAGGTCCCACAGAGTACTATTTATACGTATTAAAAGTAGAGTGTACAAGTAGGAGGTTAATAAAATTTTATATTTTTTTGACATCATTATGAACTACTTTAGATTTTTTATTACAATTACTTTGATAATTAAAATGAATAGGTTAGAAGCATTGATTGAGTTAAAAATTTATAATTACCCTTATTATTTATATTTTCTGTTTATCAAAGTGGATTTTGGGTGGTGGGAGCCACTAAATTGCTCTAAATAAAATGTGTAGCTCATATAAGCTTCATGAGGTGTACCTCATGTACATAAGTCTCTCTCTCTCTCCCTCTCTATAATATATATACATATATATATATATATTATAACCTGAAAAAATGTATAATATAAAAAGAAAATAGCAACAAAGTGTACTCATTCCATACCTAGTTGGATCCATGGACTCGGCAAGGTTGATACACCTTACAGCAGGTTTCCGCTTGTTAAGCTCCGCTCCCGACACATTAGGAACAAAACTAGGATTCCTCCACCCTAAACAAAGATATTTTTCAGGCAAACATCCAGCCTCAATCCAGTAAGGTTGCTATCATAAACAAAAGACAATGTATAAACAGAAAAGTGCATTTACCCATTTCCTGAATTGCTACCTTCAGAAGCTGAAATTAATGCTTCACCAACAAGGGACAACCCTAGGTCTGCTAAACCATGCTTCTCACGGTAGCAAAAGAAGCAAACTTTCTCAAGCTCCCATCTGGAAAAAATAAGTGCAAGAAAATTGCGAAGAGGCCACCCTGGATTGGTCGGTAAATGGCAAGGGTCATAAAATCCAAACAGAAACTGCAAGCACGAGGTTGTATCCATCAATCCATAAGACAAGTTCCCTATAGCAATCAGATACCTACCCATTTGTACAACTTCAATGTTCTACATATATTAGATGCACAGTAAAGGAAACAAGGATACCTTTCCACCCTCTTCTTGGCAATTTTTCCAGTCCTTCAAATGCCTAATGGTGGCACGTGAATTTGAAATAGTCAAAATAAAGAATGGAACCTCTGAAATGCCAAAAAATCATGCAAAAAACATCATATATCAGCCTGAAGTTTCTTATAAAAAGACAGGAAATTATGAGCAGCATCGTTAAATATTCCAACCTGCAGTTGCTCGAGTGCTACGCCATTCATTGCAAGCTGCTGCTACTGATTCTCCCTATTAGAAACTACAATAGTGTCATGTTGCGGAAAGGAATCATATCATCTAACATAGATATCCAAACAACTACACATAATGGAATACCTCAGCCAGGCTGAACCATTGCGAAGCTGGGCATAAATTAGTTAGTTCTGCCGGGGGATCAAGCACTAAAGCAGGGAATGCAAACCAGTAATGAAAGCTCCACTTTTTCAAATCTGCAAATGAGATTAGAAGGAACCTCATGAGCAATGCACTGTCTTCCTCTGCTCTCCCCGAATGTATGTCATCCCAAACCTGAGGTTAGTAACCATTGATGATGGTGTAAGAAAGAAATCTGATTGCACAATCTTACTCGTTGAATATAGTATATAACTATGAAAACCTAATACTTCTTCAAGGCACTTTAGCATCAAATGGAAGCGCACAAGATAATCAATCAGAGCTTACAACTATATATTTTACCTTCTTCGCTTCAGATTTGAGTAAGCCTGTTCTATCGAGAGTTTTGAAACTTTCTAAAGTATTTGTATTGCAAACAATGCCTGGAATAGGGCATTTGTTTCTATTCCCAGATCCCAGATCCATTGATGTCTCACTCATGTCAGAAGGAAAAGATTCAGCTAAAAGTGTCAAGCGATTAGAAACCTGTGCATGGGAGCAAGGAGCATAAAATCCTGCAAGGATGTAAAAACCACCATAAAAATACAAGCAATAGCAAACAAATCATATCAAAAACAGATAAAAGGTCTCGAAGGCTAACAAAATTAAATTGCAACGACAGAATCAAGTGTTTACAAACAAAAAAGGAGTAATATGATTTTCTTCTTTTCTTCATTGGCAATCAAATCATGAACAACATTGTCACAAACCCTCAGCATCAGAAGAGAAAACAAACACTGGCAACATTAGAATATCAGTAAAATCCAAACAGAAGCGATTATACTTGGAGCTGCATAAACATGGCCATGCACACAAACTAAGGCCATATAAACCTCATTCTTCCCAGCGGCGTAACACATAGAAACCAAGCTACAAGCTTTTACACACAACCCATGGATATTTACAGACATGACATAGCTCCCACAACATACAGAAACACCAAGTCCATGCCAACAACAACCGCACCAGGCAAAAACGCCATAAAAAAGGAACAATTTTGCAAACAAACAATCAAAAAGGAAACGAAGTGGGAGGAGAAGACCGGACCGGCGATGGGAATCGGGGACTGGTCCAGCCCCAATTGGTCGAGCTTGAGAGAGGAAAGCTTCCGCCAGAACCCCTCGTCGACAGTGCACTGCATCGGCGCGAAGACAATTATAGGGTGCGAAGGGCTGGGCGACGAGGATGCCGGCGATGGGGCGGCGGAGGTCGCCGGCGATGGGGCGGCGGAGGTCGCCGACGGCGAGTCGTCGTCGGCCATGGATCTGTTGGCGGAGGAGGAAGAGAGTCGCGATGCGGCACAAGCTCGGAACTTGAATGGCTTTTATCGGACTTAATTTATACTTACAACTCTTTGATGGTTGGATTATCATAACTTATTATTATTATAACAAATATATTTTTTCCAAAGCTAAAAACTCTAAATACTTCGATAAATCTAACAACTTCATTTGTTAATTTGAGTTATAAATTTAAATTAATCGGCTAATGAGATTAGTTTTAAATGTGAATTATATTCTCGTAATTTTTATTCCATTGACATTTCAAACCCTAAAAATACTAAAAGCTTATTAATCGGATTATACACTTCTTACTAATGTAAATTAAATTTATAAATTTTAAAATTTTAAAAATGAAAGATAAAAAATGTAACAACAACTTAACTTATATTATTATATATAATTTTTTTTGTTTATTTCATATTATAGAATCAAATATTTAAATAAAAGTAAATTGAATTGGATTGCAAAGGTGGAACATAGTTTGTTACAATATAAAACAAGTTTTTTATATAATGATATAAAAAAAATTTTATATAATAACGGTGAAGATATTGATATTTGGATCCGAAGAGAATTGAGTATTAATATAATTTTTTAAAGTTTTCGAATTTATTTATAAAGAATCTCCCAAAAATATAATTAGTCATAATTTATTTTAGGATGATATAATTTAATTGCGTGAATAGTATATATTTCTAATGTTTATTATTATGTGCTATATATAATTGTAATTAGTGTTATGTTCAGGCACTACAAATATAGTTGACAAAATAAATAATGATGGTATAAATTAAATATTAGTTAATATACATTTTTTTCAAAGCAATTAATATGCATGTTTATCTCTTGATTTTGACAATAATAGTTCGTTTTTTGTTTTTAATTACTGAAATGGCAAATATTAAAAAAAGTATTAAATCTTAATATTTTTATTAAAATGATATAATTTATGTATCCGAAGTGATCAACATTGTTCCAAGTTGGTCATCCGACCGTGTCCGACCGACTTATACCTATCCTCGTAACCATCTCTGTTCCGATGGCGGCGGCGGCGGCGGCGACGGTGTCGGCGGCGCACCGGAGTCTGGCAGGAAAACCGAAGACGGCGGCCAGCTTTGTGCCCTCTCGGGAACTCCCTTCTCTGTTCCCGCGACTCCATCCCGTCTTGCCCATCTCCGGACCTGGCTGCGGCGCCGCCGGCGTGCGGTGCAGCTCGTCGCGGCCGACCTCCTCGCCCCTCAACGACCCATCACCGAATTGGAGCAACCGGCCGCCGAAGGAGACGATACTGTTGGACGGGTGCGATTTCGAGCATTGGCTCGTGGTCATGGAACCCCCTGAGGAGGACGCCTCCAGAGATGATATAATCGACAGCTACATCAAAACCCTCGCCCAGGTGGTCGGAAGGTATGCGAACTTCTGTTTCGTTTGTTCGGAAATTTTTGGTTGGTATATCTAATTAGATGATGAATCTTACTTATAGCTATATTTTCAATTCTTATATGATTGATTGTTCATAGTTTATTGCTCTGACTATGTTTTGCATTGAGTAGACTTCCTTAAGAAGCCTTTTTGCCTGCCCAATTTTTGTATACAGTTGAAGAGAATGATGAAATTCGTCACCTTTTCGGCGTTCAAAATACCAATCTTTGCTTTAAGTGATACTATGCTTAATATTGGATGT
The DNA here is from genome assembly GCA_033002965.1 of Piper betle. Taxonomy (NCBI): domain Eukaryota; kingdom Viridiplantae; phylum Streptophyta; class Magnoliopsida; order Piperales; family Piperaceae; genus Piper; species Piper betle. The sequence continues at coordinate 42,031 of JAURVB010000835.1, forward strand.
TTCAATGGTGGCTAAGGTTGCCTATTTAGCTTTTTATTGTTTAAGGTTTCCGACTCTTATCATTATTGATATTATTTAGTGAAGAAGAAGCTAGGAAGAAGATTTATTCGGTATCAACCAGGCACTACCATGCTTTTGGAGCCCTTGTATCCGAAGAACTCTCGTACAAAATCAAAGGTATGTGTAAGAGTTGCTTCCTCTGCTTGCATTTGATTACTCTTGATTGTATCTTGCCAAGTTAGTGTAGGTAAGTATTTTCTTCTCTTTGATATCAATGCAGAACTGCCAAGAGTCCGATGGGTCCTCCCAGATTCTTACTTAGATGTGAAAAACAAAGATTATGGAGGTGAGATTGGAAAATTAGATTCATCACTCACTATTCAAATATTTTTTGGACGAGCTTCTACTGATATGTCATGCAGTACACTGTATTAAAAAGTAGCTTTTTCTTTTCTGATTTCTTTTCTGATATTTAGCACTTACAGTGCATAGGCTTGCATTATTATAGGCGCAAGTTATTATGGAATTTACGATCGTGGTATTGTGTTTGGCAGAAGAAACAAACATAGACAATCATTCTTCATTATTTCTTTCCGCAGGGGAACCCTTTATTGATGGAAAAGCTGTTCCGTATGATCCCAAATACCATGAGGAATGGGTTAGAAACAATGCGCGTGCAAAAGAAAGAGCCAGGAGGAAGGATAGGCCTCGTAATTTTGATCGTTCCCGAAATTTCGATAGACAGAGGAAATAACTAGAACCAAATCGACTTAGTAGAAAGAATTTTCTGGCAGAACATGACATGATGAAACAATGTTGGAAGTTACATTTCAGTTATGTGGTTGTAGACATCCAGGAATTGGCAATGGCAAAGGGAAGTCATGAGTCATGTCCACTGTGTGTTGTAAAGAATCTTTGTGTTTTAATATAGCCTGAACACTATTCGTTTTGATAACTATTCTATTGGATCTCAGATTCCGGTACCAATTACTGCTGTATTCTGGACTGTCATGTTGATCTCTTTTTGAAGATCCATGCCAACTCAGTCCAAGAGGGCTTCTTTCAATTGGATCTCGGGAGTGGTATTCCTGTATTGGAATTTGATCTTAGAAGTGTTGGTATTTCTAACTTCCAAGTATTTGTGCTTATTTATAACTTACAAAGTTATGACTGTGGAATGGTGCCGAAGACCAACAATAGGGGAACTGAGGCTTTTCTACTTTCCCGCTATCCACTCTGGAAGATAGAACTTTACGCTTTTTAGTTTCGTGTTTGTCTCTCCTCTTGCTTCTTGCTTCACCTACATTATCTTGTTTACTTCCCACTGATGTATATTTGACTGTCTTCCCATTTTGTTGTCTTTTGAGTTTCGATTTGTTCAGTAGCTACTGAAATTTAATCCCTAAATCCTGTTTAAGTTTTCACTCCTTGATCCTTTATCCTGCCTCTTGTCTCAAGAGTTTATCAAATTTATGGACCCTCAAACACGGGAAAACGATCGAAGAGGACCCTTCCTCGTTATCTTCGCCATTTTCACAACCATCCTCTTCTACGATAGTTTGTTCACGTAGTCTTCCAGTACTACAAGCATGGATCGTCTTCATCTTGTCGACTTCGGCACTTTTAGTGCTTGGTGAGTCGATACATTGGGGGCTTAGTTTGATTGAGCATCATCTTCTATGAAAGCTTCACTTATGCTGCAAGTGCTAATCATTGATCTCAGCATTAGTGGTGAATGTGTGCTAGATATAACATGTTACCTACTTAGCATTCTCTTTGGTTGTTGCTGCAGCTTGATTTCCACGGTCATTGTGATCGCGTTGGTTGGGGCGGTCACCGGCGGTTGGGGCGGCCGACATCTTCGAACTCGCAAACATGAAGCCCCATATCTTGAGAGCAGCATTCGTGGGGAAGAAATTCCCACACATACCACAAAAGTGTCTAGTCGGAAGATGTTCCCATGGACGCTTTGGAAGTGAAGTCTCACAGTGGAAGAGACCGTATTCCGAGGGCTGCATATCCGATAATGCCTGACATGTTTCAACGAATGGGCGAGGCCGAATTGTCAGACTCGAGCTTGGATGTTTAGCTGGTAACGAGGAGGATTAAGACAGCCTACTTATATATGATTATTGATTAGGGCAAAGGCTCGGGGAAGAGGAGGTCTACGTAGTCTGCCGTTGCATGGATGAACTTCGCTCCGGCGCCATTGCAGTGGATGAACAGGGAAATGGAGGAAGAGGTTGAGCTGGGGTGGGTGACGAGGCGACCGGCAACGGATAGAAGACAGCGAGCGAGGGAGCCGACGAGGTGGGCAATTACGGAGTCGGGCTTGTGGGGAAGAGGAGGTCGTTGTAGATGTAGCGAAGGGAGAGGTAGTGGAGGTCCCATGACGCGAGGGGAGAGGTACCAGGTACACAATGACATGGATATGTTGATGTCACGGGATAATTAAATTAGGAATGATTAATTAATATTTATAATTCTCGTGATATTAGTGATTTATCTTTTATTATTTTTTATTTTGGATTGCTGGGTTTGAGTTAGACCAAAAGTGACCCAGTTGTATAATTGAGCTCAATAATGGCTTCAGATATCCAATTTTTGAAGCTAATTTGAATTCAACTAGATTATATCCGATTTAAAATCATTTTAGATCGGATATGGGTTTAGACTATTCAGATATATAATATATTTAAAAATATTTAAATCAAATATAGATTTGAGGTGATCTAATTTATGTTATATTTCATAATATTATATTTTTAAAAATTTAAAAATAATAATTTTATTATTTTTAATATATGTTTATATTAAAATTTATATTAATTTGAGTTATGCGGACAACTCGATATGTTCAAACAAATTGGCTTCAAAAATTTATTTTAATAATGAGCATAGAAGTATGAAAAGTAACAACGAGAAGATAGCAATCAAAGGAGAGCATTGTATGGCTTTTTTTAAAGAAAAGAAAAAGAAATAAAATCAAAGGAGAGCTACTTTCTTGTGCTGGCACATCTAAACCAAAGAATAAGAAAACAGAGCAGCCTGTATCCACATATGAAACTCAACATCACTCCCAAGTTGCTCCACTTTCGAGATTCTTTCTGCCCCTGCTGTTCTATAAACCCTTCACCATTTAACATACAAACTCCATTGTCCACCTCCACACATCTCCATCTATTCCTATCTCCTCCGTACTCATTTATCATAAAAGCCTCAAACGGGTACTTGGAACAAACTCATATAATGCATGAAAATCCAGTACTTTCGTGTGTAGTTCTTCCGAATGAAGTACCCGGAGAAGAGGAAGAAAGACCCCATGAAACCCTCAATCAGGGAGTTCCCCATGATAAAATTGGGAACCAAGGCGCTAAGGTAGGCGACAAAGGAGTTGGCCATGAGCAACACCATCCATACAACCAAGTTGAAGTAGAAGAAACCATCTACTTCTCTTGTAAGCCTCACAAGCCAGTACACAGTTAGTATATAGAAATGCAACCATCAAGAGAAATGGCGGGAAAATCAGAGTGTTTGATCTAGCATAGGAAGAAACTCTGTTGCTACCTCTTGACGTTTCTCTCATGAGGATCCTCCTCTCTTGCAAGAAGATTGGAAGGCCTTCTGTGGTGGAAGAGAGCAGAAATGTGAGACTAAATGGAAAGAAACCCAGCCTGGTTTGTAATGCCACGGGCCCTCCATTACGATCTGCGTTGATGAAGATGGATCCTAGAGCCAGAGCCACCACCAAAGCATGGATTGTTATAGCATCGAAAATCTGCTTGATCCTAAATATGTTATTGCAGAATCTCTGCCCAAGTATTAACACCTCTCTGCACCTAGAATTTGCGTAAGAGAATTGGGTTTCTTCCATACTACTTAATCTATTATGCATACCCACGCAATGTGCAGCCTCTTCTTCTTCCCCGTTACTCTGGAACTTCTCTGCTGCATCAGAATCCGCATTCCATAATAACCTGTTACCTATAATTGATTTCTTTTTTACGGCCAAGCTCTCCATGGCATCAATGGCATACTCGAGCACATTAACATGCCGGGGAATGCAATGGCCGGACGCCCGTAGCTGGGTCTCAAGTGGCTTCAATGATCCATGGTGGATGACACCTCCTTCGGATAGAAGAATCACTCTATCAAAAAGCTCGAGGATTCTAAAACCCGGCTGGTGGATTGTTAGGACGATCGTCTTACCTTGCTTGACGGCCATGGCCTTGAGCAGAGACATAACACAGTGAGCAGAGGCCGAATCAAGACCAGAAGTAGGCTCATCCAGCAGCAACACCGGCGGATCATGCACGAGATCAACTCCAATGGACACCCGCTGGAGATTCCCCTGACGCCGTCACGGTGGCCGACGCAGGCCTTAGTGTTGTTAATTATTGTGCTATTTAAATTACTTGATAAAATTATGTCTGGAGTTGGTTTTTAAGCGGACCGTGTGTCCCACCACACTTTCCTGAGAATTTTATCTTTGGGTAATTTTTAGTACAATAGTTTTCACACTAGTCATCTAGGTAATAGTTCTCAAAGTGAACTAGTAATCTTTGGTGAAAATTACCCAGTTTTCACAACAATTGGTATCAAGAGCAAGGTTTATTTTTAGCTATGACTCAATCGTGGCCAGTTACATTTTAGTTGCTCTACGCTGATCTTCCACATCAGAAAAATTTCCTTGGGCTACTTGGTATTCTGCATTAACATCTATTAAATAGACTTTATAGCAGAAATGACAGACAACCCAAAAGAATCTACATCGAAGGTCACAGCTTCATCTTCAATTTTGGCAAGAACTACTGTGACAAATGCAAGATTTGCAGTGGAGATTTTTGATGGTACCGGTCATTTCGACATGTGGCAAAGTGAGGTTCTGGATGCCCTTTTTCAACAGGGTCTAGACATTGCCATTGAAGAAGAGAAACTGGATGATGTTGAGGAGAAAGAATGGAAGACAATAAATAGATTGACATGTGGTACCATTCGAACGTGTCTTTCTAGAGAGCAGAGGTATGCATTTTCTAAAGAAACTTCTGCAAGTAAATTGTGGAAGGCACTTCGGAGGGGAGAAATGCTTGAAGAAAAGCAGTAAGAACAAGCTCTATATGAAAAAGAGATTGTTCCGCTTCAATTATGTTCCTGGTACATCTCTGAATGATCATATTACTAGTTTCAATCAGCTAGTAATTGATCTGGTTAATATGGATGTGACTTTTGAAGATGAAGATTTGGCTCTGATGTTGTTGGGATCACTTCCTCATGAATTTGAGTTTCTTGAAACTACTCTACTTCATGGGAAGGTTGCTGTGTCTCTTAGTGAAGTAGTTGCTGCCTTGTATAGTTATGAATTAAGAAAGAAAGAAAAGCAAGAAAATACAAGTGCACTTGTATTTTCGATCAGCCTCTATCCACAACAAGAGCTTCTGCTTCTGCACTTGTATTTTCTTGCTTTTCTTTCTTTCTTAATTCATAACTATACAAGGCAGCAACTACTTCACTAAGAGACACAAGCAACCTTCCCATGAAGTAGAGTAGTTTCAAGAAACTCAAATTCATGAGGAAGTGATCCCAACAACATCAGAGCCAAATCTTCATCTTCAAAAGTCACATCCATATTCACCAGATCAATTACTAGCTGATTGAAACTAGTAATATGATCATTCAGAGATGTACCAGGAACATAATTGAAGCGGAACAATCTCTTTTTCATATAGAGCTTGTTCTGACTGCTTTTCTTCAAGCATTTCTCCTCCAATGCCTTCCACAATTTACTTGCAGAAGTTTCTTTAGAAAATGCATACCTCTGCTCTCTAGAAAGACACGTTCGAATGGTACCACATGTCAATCTATTTATTGTCTTCCATTCTTTCTCCTCAACATCATCTGGTTTCTCTTCTTCAATGGCAATGTCTAGACCCTGTTGAAAAAGGGCATCCAGAACCTCACTTTGCCACATGCCGAAATGACCGGTACCATCAAAAATCTCCACTGCAAATCTTGCATTTGTCACAGTAGTTCTTGCCAAAATTGAAGATGAAGCTGTGACCTTCGATGTGGATTCTTTTGGGTTGTCTGCCATTTCTGCTACAAAGTCTATTTAATAGCTGTTAATGCGGAATACCAACTAGCCCAAGGAAATTTTTTCTGATGTGGAAGATCAGCGTAAGCCGCAACCACAGAGCATACTAAAATAAACCAAGAGCTCAAAATGTCAACTGGCCCAAGGAAATTTTTTCTGATGTGGAAGATCAGCGTAAGCCGCAACCACAGAGCATACTAAAATAAACCTTGCTCTTGATACCAATTGTTGTGAAAACTGGGTAATTTTTACCAAAGATAACTAGTTCACTTTGAGAACTATTACCTAGATGACTAGCGTGAAAACTATTGTACTAAAAATTACCCCAAGATAAAATTCCCAGGAAAGTGTGGTGGGACACACGGTCCGCTTAAAAACCAACTCCTAGACAGAATTTTATCAAGTAATTTAAATAGCACAATAATTAACAACAACTATACCCGACAATAGCTATTAAATAGACATAAAAGGAACAAAAAGAACACTGAAATTTAACGAGGCTTACGTCCTCGGACACTACAAAAATAATATTTCAATAATCAAAGAAATATTACAAAAGAGAGAAAGAAAACAATTTACCAAAGAAAGAAGGATGACAATTTTTTGGATGTCAAGAACTAAAGGGGAGGAGCCTTATTTATGAGGAGAGGACTCCTCCCAAACCCACAAAACTTTAGATGTGGGACTTGATTTTAGCATACAATACTTAGAACCTGCTACATGGTCCAAACCGAGCTCAGGTAGCAAGGCCTGCACTCTTGCCGTGGCTTCTCTTTTAGTGCAACCAAGCCTCAACATGGCACTGTACAATAGCGTCTCCTCCACCGTTAGAAGTGGGAAGAGTACATCATCTTGAGTGAGATAGCCAGGGACCATCCTAAAGTTCTTGACATCCATGGGCAGCTCATTGACATCCACCACTCCGGAGATCCTACCCTGCAGTGCCACTCCTGAGAGGACCTCAAGCAGCGTTGTCTTCCCGGAGATAGCCAGTTGGGCCAATGATAGCCAAGACCACGCCGGTGGCGGCGGTGCAAGTGACCCCTCTTAGAATGTACTTGGTGCCACTCTTCGGATTTTAATAGACAAAATTAATAAATTCTTTAATATGTTTTGACAAAAAATAACAAGAGTTAATAAATATATAATAATTTAATGTGAAACCTCAGAATATAAGAGAAACCATAAACTATTCACTATTATCAATAATACGTAAACAAATTATTCCCATTGAAAATCCTCACAAACTCTCCAATTAGAAGCAACTCACAATATCTAATTGAAACACATTTCAATTAGGAATGACAATTATCTCCAACTAAGATACACATCTAATTGAAAAATTCACAATTCACATTTAAAACGGCACTCTAAATTGTGTACTCTTTTCAATTCAATTATATCTCCACTTACCTCACAATACAATTACATATATGTAGAAAAAAAATGCAAACTCAAGATACAACTAATTTCGTAGATACGAAGAACCAAACAACAAATACTCTTCATCTTTTATAATTCTACTCAAATTCTTCATACCTCTTAGAGTAATTTTATATCTTTATAATTCTCCATGTAGTTATATGTCTATTCGCATTCATCATATGATGAAGGACTCCAACACCTATACCTGCACTTGATACTATAGAACAAGTTCTCTGTCTTGACCGTAACTGCCTCTGATGGCCGGATTCCCGCATCTTCACCAGAAGCTCCATCGATTCAGATGATAGCAATTCAATTGGAGGTGAAGGTGGAGGAATGGCGAAGAAGAGAATGGGGGAGGCCGAGCTAAGACACTATATCTCTACATGCATGAGACTTGTTATATGTCACTCAACCACCATAAGACTTTCTTATCGGTTACCACCAGTGGGACACCAAACATCATGAACTTATGTTGACGTGTAGAGATTGAAGGCATTTGGAGCTAGTTTAGTGTGTGTGGACGAGGGATGTTTCTGGCGAGAGTGATCAGATGTGAAGGAGAAGAGGGTGCAACGTCTTTCGGGTGAGCTGCACATTGACCAAGCAGGAAGGGAGGTGGTTCGGGAGTGCTGTTGTCTATGGACCATGAACAAGTGCATGGTTTACCTGTAGAAGAAGTAGTCTTTGAAGAGCTTCTTTGCCATTTGCTATAAGTTTGGGCAATGGTAATCATATATGGTTTAATTGGCAACTGATCAGTTTCACGTTGTGCGGTAGAAACCCGAAGGTGGTAAGTTGTGTTCATTCATGGAAATTACGTGAGGGGAAGGAAGTAAGCTGGTGTGAAGTCTGTGGTGGAAGGGTTACAAATTTCGATTCGCAACAAAACGGTTGATAGCCGCGGTTTAATTTGTCTCATTGTCTGGGAATTTAAAAGCTGACATGCTTAGCTGCGAGCCTTTGGTTTTACAGTTTACCATGATGAGAAGTTCTCGAGTTATTTAGTTCATTAATTTTTTGGTTCGAGAAGATCGCAAGATAACTTGTTTTTAGAAATCTTTGCCCATTTTTGTTGTGCCCCCAACAGTTGTGCAAATTTATCACCTCCACTTCTGAAAGTGTCAGACAAATTTGCAAACCCATTGAAACCTTTCACAAGCTCACAGCACAAACACACTGTAAAAGAAAAACCGACAAGTTCAAGTTGTAATGAACAAATTGCCTTTCACAAGATACGGCACATTGTCAAGTTCACAAGCACCGACCACCTTTGCCAACCATCACAGAGTGGCAATAGCAACAATCTCCATGCTTCCACACAACTCTAATTTGACAGTACAGAGCATCGAAGCAAGTCGAGCTCTTGATACAACAACACAAAGCACAACTATAAAGTCGCACACCAAACGTTTATTCACATATATAGCATCACACCATACTTGTAGCATATAAGATTCGTATTATGAGCTCTAAAGTCTGACCTTCCATGAAGTCCAATATTCAAGATGATGAGCAAACAGACTCGTAAATAGTAATTCTTCTCCTTTTGTTCGACAATCCGATTTGTGAGAAGTCTTGTGAAGTAATCTTATCAAGAACAGCCTTCAATGCCCTTTGAACAGTACTTGCATATACCCTTCTTTCAATTTCATCATTGTCACCCTCGCAAGCAATGAAGAACACATTTTTTATACGGCCACCCAAGCTGCATATCTCTGCTCTCACAGTTTTCAGTCCTAGTTTCTGAAGAGTTTGTCTCAGATCGGCGTAAAGCTCTGGACGATCTTCGCAACATAAAGATGCTTTGATGAGGAAACCAGTTTGATTGATACAATTATCGGATTCAACTCTAACCTCGTCAACATCCGATGGGATCATATAACCTTTACTCAGTTCTGTTGCATTTCTCTTCAGTTCTCTAACCTGGTTGATCACTTCTGCAAGCAGTGCAGCTTTATCCATCTGCATTACATTTATTAGCTGCTTTATCACTGTTCTATAAAAAACTTGATCTCCACAAAAATGAATGGTAAACAGATGTTTCAAATTGCCAAGAAATGTAAATTGAACCAATTTCAGCTCACACAAGGGAGTTTTTAGTTTTTACACGTTAAAAGAATTGCCAATAATTTCTCTAATCAAAGTCATTCGCATTAAAAAAACAGAAAATTGTCACAAAAAGAGCTGTCAGATGGACTTAATTTTTTCTTTTTAAAAACAGTACAATTTAGCATGTAAAAGTCAAGCGAGAGGACTTCTAGAAGTAAACGATCACATATTTCTAAATATCATACTTCTTCATAATCAGAAAGGCCTAATAATACATGTTCCTTCAAGTCTTACATTAGAGCATACCAAAAAATGAATGATTCAACAAATTACAACACACCATTCTTCAGATCTGCACCCAGCAAAATTTATAACATATTTTGTGCAAAGTTTATTTGTTGAAAGATAAATCAAAGTCTCTTTTTTTAAAAAAAAAGAAAGTCAGAATAACATTAACTTATAATTAACTGGAAACTTATCTTCGCCATCAACAACTAATATGCCAATCATAAAAATGAACTAAAGTATGTACCAGTAAGAAAGCACTGTGCTGTCAAGATTGAAAACAAGCTACCAAACATTGAGACAAGCAAAAGAAGATAAATCTGGAAGAAGCCAAAACCTTATCATTGCTAGGCACAAGGCCTCTGAGAGTGGAGAGGTGGGAGTTAATCCTCTCCCTGCGCCTCCGCTCCGCTTCACTGTGACTCTTGAGCGCCGCCTTGGCCTTTGCCTCCGCCGACGCAGAGCTCTTCTGCGCCGGGGCCTTCACCAGCTCCCCCTTCTCACTGTCCAGCACCAACGACGACGACGACGAACACCCACTTCGCCCCGCCGGCTTCGCACCGAGATTCGAAGCATACCCACCAAACAAGTCCGGGAAATCGCTGTAAGAAAAAGAAGCCATGAATCGTTGAGAGAGGGGGAAAGAAGCAAAACGCCGAGCAGGAGCCTTGGGGAAAGAAGCAAAACGCCGAGCAGGAGCCTTTCTTATGAACCGGGAGGCCGATCGGACGGCGCCCTCCAGAAAGGAAATCGTAGTCGGTTGAGGTGGGATTCTTCTTCTATCTCACAGACCAGCCACGCAGTCCTGATCCTCAGTGTTTCCTCATCCATTAGGCGCATCGTTCCCGAGCTATCAGCAGCACAGAGTTTTAATCTTCGTCCACTTGATCATGAAATCAATCATTTCAAGCGGAGATAACTTGGATTTCAAGAGATTTTGCCGAAACAACAACTCTTAAAATCTTAGCTGCACTTTGGAAGCCGGCAAGATTCTTCTTTCTCCGACAAACAAAAAAGCGAATCCAAAAGGAGGAGAATCTAAAGAACAAACAAAGACCCAGATACAGAATCACAAGTCGGCCACTGCAACTCGAATGAATCGAGTTGAAAGAGCGGAGGGATTTATATAGTAGAGGGACAAGAAGAGTAGAAGAAGATCTCCGCCACATTTTACCCGCCTTTTTCTGTTCAAGGGTATTTACGTCATTAAAACAGGATGAAATAACTATCACGATTTGTACAATATTTGCGTAAGGCTAATGCTTAATAGTGATTAGTGAGTCAAGCTGATATTAACATTCCAATAGATAATTTTTAATTAAATATTACAAGTAATGAGTTTTTAGTTTTTTTATATGAAAAACTCAAATCCCTAAAATTTATCATAAGTGTCATCAAGAAGAGTACATTAAAAAAAATCCTTATTTAATATGAGAAAGCGTCGTTTAATGAGGGTTTGTTTATGATTATTTTCACTCGCCATCAGTTGACAGATCGAGAAAGGTAAGGCAGACTTGAACTTGTATATATGTATATGTCTTGAATAAATGCAATGTTAGGTCATGCATGACTTCAAGAGCATGCAAGTTGCAAGAAAAAAATGTTAGTTTTGCATGGCTTGATTATGCTAACATTTTCCTTTTCGATCATCCCAGCTAGCAATTCCCAAGTGATGAAACTTATATGGCACAGGATCTAAAATTATGAATATAGAAGTAATTCGTTGGTATAATAATATTCCTACCTACCTATATATATATATATATATATATATATATAGCTGATGTGAGTCATATAATTGAGATCATGATGAGAATGATGATTGTGATAATATTTAGATGGCACAAAACAAGTTAATTATTATTATGTTTCTTTTCCAATCATTTGTATGTATAGATATAGATATATAAAGTGCTGCTTTAAATTTCTCCATAATCCAGGTATTTGGTAATTAGTGTTCATCTGTTTTTAACAGCTCTGAAAATGCCAATTTTGAACCACTTAAAAAGATGGGCAGCCGTTGACGAACATGAGTTTGATTGATCTTCCCAGACAATGAAATGGGTATTTTGCTTCCCAATGATTAGTAATTAAAAAATAAATGGATGTCCCCTGGTGTTGAGCCAAGGACAAATTGCTTCTTGGCTTAAGAGCCATCGGTTTATATATAAATCTATTGTTATATGACCCAATCAAACCAATCATCTTTGTTAGCTGCACAATTAGGTTGTCCTTCCGCGAATTATTTACCTAAGCCAAAAGAAAAGCAAATTAATTTGGCCTCTACTCGAGCATGCATGTATACATTGGTGGTTTACCTCGTCATTTTCCATCTAGAAAAGCTGACCTTGTGCCCATCACGAAACACATATTAAACAAAGACAAGCCTTGTTTAATGTTATTTGTAGACTCATTTGATTATTGTTATTTTTGCCCTGAAGGTCTAGATTCATCAGATTAAGATGAATAGGCCTTTGTTAATTGTTTTCCACCATATTTTAACATTTTCTTTTGTAACTACGTGTTCCAATAGCAATGTCCGTAGCATAGAACAGGCCAATTTATGTGATAGTATTGACCATTTAGTCATTTTTAAGGAAGATGTAAGGATGATCTTCTACTCTAATTGGTGAAGCATGATAGATCCCATCAGCATGATTCATATACTTGCCACCTACTATGCATCTCTCAAATAATAGATGCTTTTGAAAACTAGAAAACATTGTTTAGAAGGTGTTAGGTTGGCTGGGAACTTCTACCTATACATGTTTAGTAGTTTTACAGGTTGCCGACAAGACTTGATGGACAATGAACAAAAGAGAAAGAACCCATAATCAAATCCCCATTTTCTTCATGATAATATACTTTTTGTTGTTTTTTTCAAAGCCAATGATGCAATACATTTCACACATTTACAAGTATTTATTTTGACTTACTGGATGCAATCGTTTATTGCATCCAAGTCAGCTGATAAGTAAATTAACAAAAGAGGTTCACACATCTTATCCAAGCATATAATTTAAGAGAAATCTGAGCTTCCAACCTTTACAACATGCTATAGGTAGGTAACCTCTCCAATGGCAAGACCAGATCAGAGCTGCAAAGTGGCCATGGCAGATAGCACCGACCATGAGCCACCCTTTCTGACTCCATGACAAAGACGTAGTGTTCTAGAAATTGACGATTTCAATACCTAGTTATCGATATGATCTGCTCATCCCGTAGCTATAATAGATGAAAAATACCTTAACAGTGACCTAACTAATTAAAAAGTACATGCTCTGTTTGCTACATGCTTTCAACTGCTGTAACTATTATGCTCAGAGATATTTTTAGGACTGTTGAAACGGCGCCCATCTGGTTAAAGCATTGAAATTTTAAGTGGGTTTTCTTCCAGCTCCATCAAAAGTCAGAAGCAATTCCAGTAACCCAAGGAAAAAGAACAAGCTTGCATGAATCAGGGCGGTTCAAGCTTCATTCCCTAGTAAATTGCACTCCTGCACAGTTGCATTACCTATATGGTGAAGGCCAGTATGTTTCTTCCCCTACCATAAATAAAAAATGAATAGGGTCAGCTTATCTCTGTATAGCATTGGTTCAACGAGTTGGGAGATTTAGCAAAACAGGAGCTTATTGTGAGGTGTGGGAGGATGGCATTCATGTTTCATCCTCCAATTTGCTCTGCATAATATATATTGTGGCACCCTTAAGCATACACTAAGATGCATACACAAATAAACGTCATTCTTACTGTCAGACTAAAATTTTGAGTATACCAGAAAGCTTCAATCTGGACATAAAATCCAATACTGGCTGACACTGGCTACTGAATCTGATTCATTCTAACTATAGAGAGTCCGAGGATCGATCTTATGTACTTAAGAAATACGGTTTTTGCTTTTAAAGAAAAAAATAAAGAATACAGTTTTTCAATAGAGTACGTTCTTCCAAGATGCTATTGATTTTAGTCCACGGCACTCGGATCCATCTCAGTAACAGAAGAAATATAAGAAACAAGAGAAACAGCTTTTCTTTATCTGTGTCCATCTCTCCACACACAAAAAACTCCAACCATGCATTTGCAGTGATCAAAATGGACTGCATATATGGGCCTTTCATTCTGCAAAAATGGGCTCGAGATAAGCTTGCCCAATTGTACTCTTAATTTTTTTTCCGAGTCAATTCTACTCTTAATTATTTGAGTGAAAAATTTTGCTTGATATACCAGATCGATCTTCAACAGAAATAAGAAGGATGGCGTTTTGATGAAGAAAACCCTACATTTTTATAAAACCCAAATTATTTCTAGATAGATTTAATCCCATTTTTTGTATTAATTTTTGCAATGATTTTCTCCTTTTTTCTATCATTGACTAATAAAAAAATCTTACGAGAAAGAAGAAGAGATCCATCTGCTAGCTTGGGTAAAAAGTAGCGTTCCTTTAACTATTGAGTTTCTTACTAATATTATTTATGTCATCATATTGCCACTTGTGTCTCATGATGGCATTTCTTCCAAGTTTCATATTATCGTTATTCAACCATGTTGCAAAGTGGTCGTTGTTTTTGTTCACTTTCTGCCGATAACTTGCATATCCTTCAATTTTTTTATTGGCCTTGTTATCTATTACCTTCTTTCTTCGACGAAGACTTGCTTAGTACACTAATGGAAGTGACTTTCGCTATCGATGGCAATCTCACTTTTACACGAAACCAAGACATGATCATTGCCCGTTTGATTGAGTCAAAAGGTCCCAACATCGACCTTTACCTACTTGTTTAGATACAGACTCAAAACCATTTTCTACAGTTTGGACGCTGCTGCTAAAGAAACACCACCGCAAAGTTGCTCTTTAGCAAAGGAAAGAAGCCAAATAAGATGAGATTTCACCAGGCACGGCATCTAATTCGACCAAACTTTCCATTCCCATGAACAATAAATCTTCATGTATCGAATAAAACAAGCAGCGTGACAAGGTAAATTGGGGCCTCAAAGCTCTGTCGAATTGTATCTAAATGCATTGCTTGCCTGCCCATTTGCCTTAGAATACGTTTTCTTTGACCTCATTCTTGAGATTTATCCGTCTAATGCATGTTTTCTGGAGGTCAAAGTCGGTGAAGATGGGACCTAAACCGACGGGTCAAAAGGATAGTCTGATTTCACCGGCTTCGTTTGTGCTTGCTTGGTAACTGACCCAACCTCCGATCACCTTTCCTCTGTCTGTATCTTTGAGTACTTACTTACCAGTACACGCATGGCAGATAATACATGCAATATTTCTTTTTTGATTTGTTTTTCACTGTATGATGATGTTCGTTCCCGACAATGCTGACTGCATAGATTGTTTTGATGGGTCCAAGCCAGCCACGAAATTCCCATTTCACATCACTTTCTTGTGACATTTAAATAAGAGTTTTCAGTTTCACGAAGATTGTAGATGGAAACCTCGGGTGAATACGACCTCAGACTTATCAGCATGAGCAGCCATTAGTCAAGTGTACTAATTGAACAACAAATCCCTTCAGAAATCAGATGACGAAGAGATAGTTATGTTATTTTCAACATAATTGATCACCGAAGTACATGATGACCATTCGGTTGAAGAGGGTGATGTCAAAGGCCGAATTTTACGGTCAAGGATATCATATAGAAAGGCTTGGGACAGCTGAAAGGAGGCAGGCCGGCATGATTTCCAGGTGACGACTTCCAGAGAAAAAAGTTGGGCGTAGTTCGAGGACGAGATGAGAAATGACTACCGGCAGGAAAACATAGAAATAACATGATTGGATGCAAAAAGTGGTCACTGTTCAGTGTTCACCCTCCCCTCAAAGAGTACAATCTAAAGGCAAATCAATGCTTTCCAACAACCCAGAAAAAGAAGACAAACACAACATAAAAGCAGTGCTGGCTCTTCTCACCTCTTTTTTCAACCAACTGTCCTAATCCCCCTTTTAAGAGCTGCCTGATTGTTTGAAATTAGAGAAGAATAACCAGCAAGTGGATTGCAAGTTTTTTTTTTGAAACAAGTAGATCGGAACTTGATATAAAAGCTGAATTGTTGCTAAAGTGAAAGGGGAGATCAGCAAACTTGAATGAATGAAAAATTTTCCTTCATAGAAATAAATTGGTAAAATGAAGTACATAAATAAGAACAGTAATATATCACTCAGCCCAGAGTACCAACCAGACACCCTTCATCCATCCATAGCTCCCAATATTGGTATAAATGACAGTCTATATACATCTACATAAATTTCTACCCACCAGCCATCCCCTTGTTCTTTCGAGGCAGTCACAGTTCAATTTTGAAGATCTAGTTCGAAGTGTACATTAGTTCGTCGTGCAAGGGAGGTCAATTTGGTGGGGGGTATAACAACAGCTAAGGCCGACTGAAGTGGAGAAATTTCACCAGAGGGACAAAAATGGAAAGAATGAATATGATGAAGGCAAAAAGGAAAAAGGAAAAACTGGCCGTCTCTCTCTGGTTCTAAATTTGCGCCTCTGAATGAAAATAGTTCTTAACAAAGCTGGTTAGGGGCGAAAAGAAGTTTGTTTTGCCTCCATGAACTGAGGCAGCAGAGGTATGGGGACATGATAGTAAAGAATGAAGTAATAACCTTAAAGGCTGTAGTGCCTGACTGAGTGCTCCAGAACTTGCCGGCTTGGACATATCATTTCCTTCACACGAGCACCATTTTTGTATATTTTGAATGTGGGAACAATTCTCACATTTTCAGCATTGGCCAAAGACGGGCTCTTGTCCAAATTCACCTTCAATAAATCAGACAGGTTATAGAGGTTGATCCAATGCAATTAAGAATGATAAAAATAAGAGAAACCAGCATATATGAATAGGTTGTCCAAATTCACCTTGAGAAAATTCACAGATGGATACTTGGCACACAGCTCATCAACAAATGGGGATATCTCTTGGCAGTAAATATTTGACGTCAGCATGAAGTACACCACAAAAACCCCTGGAATGTATTGTTTGTCATGAATAAGAATGAAGATTGCATTACAAATAATTTGGCTTTTATATGTGAGGAATGAGACAAACCAGGAGAAGACACTTCCTCCTTGAAAGGTTCTAAGCCAGAAATTTCCTCAACTTCACCGCCAAACTTCAAGTTATGTACATCTTCACCACGATATTTTTTTAAAGCCACCTGTGCATGAAATAGAGCTTCGGCAACTTCATTGTCCCTGGGAAGTTCTTTCCTCAAGATTTCGTAATCTCTAACAGAATCGCCCCATCTCTCAAGCTGTATTTGCAAGACGAGATTTACATCAACAACACATTTTGAAGTGACAAAATAACAAGAGCATGCAAGAGTAAAAAGGATAGAAAAATAACCTTGTCATTGCATGCAGCTCGCCTAAGTAGTGCTTTTCTGTAATTCGGTAGCATTCTCAAAGCTTCGTTGCAATCATCAACAGCTTTCTCCCACTGTCCAAGTTTGTATCTGCAAGCTGCCCTATTGCAGAGAAGAACAGGATTATAGGGATCAAATTTGAGACCCTCGCCATATGCCATACACGCATCAAGAATCTTGCCCATATTGAAAAGGTCATTTCCTCGAACCCTAGCTCTTGCAGCTGATCTAACATTGTTTATAACCATTGTGACTTCAATATTCCGAGAATCAAACTGTTCAGCTTTTCCAGCAGCCTCAACTGCACTCTCAAACCTGCAAACATCTCCAATCCATTGTTACTAGCTCAAAAACTCCTCAGCATACGGGAACAAACTGTTTAAGATGTAAATTCACCTTCCCATGGCCATCTCTACTAGTGCACGGACAAAATATGGGTAGGAATCACAAAGCATTCCACAGAATTTAGTTTGTGCACAAGACGGAGAAGAGATTTCGTATCTGGGGATCTTCAACAGGGCGGAATCCGCTTCAGCAAGCTGGTGGAGCTTGAGAAGAGCTTCTGCCCTTAATGCATAAAGCTGCACGAGAGTGATTTGAATAAAATCTCAATGGAAAAAAGAAAAAAGATGAGTAAATATATTTCTTACACGCAAGAATACTAACTTGAGGAGAAGAGTCTGCACCAGCAGCAATGGCCGCATCACCTTCCCTCATGGCGCTGTTCCAATCTCCAATCTTTCGAGCATCTACACATTTCCTAATATGTTTTTCCACTGTTTGAAGTTTCTGCAATTCCACAGAATCAGGTAACTGCGTGGAAAATAGATGTCTCCTAGCATTCTCAGCCTGTCCAAACCTGGATAGAAGATCGAAACATTGTTCATTTGAGTATACTCCGGACAAGCACAAAATAAACCTAAATGAAGTGAAACCTTAATTCCCCCAAAAATTGGAAAACGAAGACAACACAATCGATCCGTTGAAAAGAAAAAAATCAGCAAAAAATAATTTGTCCAAATTGTCGCAGTAGGTTTCGAATGGTTTAAACAACAACATTCACTAAGAAAGACTGAACAAAATTTAACTAGCCCAACCAGTTCAATCAGTTTTCATGGCACAAGGCATCTGCATAGAAGCGCATACTATCGCTTTTCTCATCAATCTACCACCAATTCCCGCAGCGATGAAACTCCCCTCAACAGAAAAAGGAGAATATCCTATTCATTGAAATGTTAAAACACAAGGACAAAACTGGAGTAAAAAAAGAGCAATTTTCCGTTTCCAACATCAAACTAAAATAGGTAAAACTCACAGCTAATCAATCTGTTAGAGACTTACAGTTACAATGCGGATGAACATCAAATAAGTAGAATAGTAATCAACTACAAGAAACGCTCCACAAATGCGGGCCAAACGCAAAGAATTCAACTTTACCGTAGATGGAGAGAAGCCAATCTCTGGTGCGCTCTCCCGAAGGTGGGATCGACCCTTAGCGCCTCCTCGCATTCCGCCGCCGCCTCCACCAGCCGCCCTAGCCCGATGAGCGCCGCCGCCCGGTTGGTCCGGCACGCCGCACTGTCGGGCGCCATGGCAATCGCCTTGTCGTAGAGCCCCAGCGCCTCCGAAAAGTTTCCCCTTTTGTACTCCTCGTTGCCCACTCTCCTCACCTCCTCCGGATCCCCGCTCATGATCGCCCGCCGCCGCATCACCTCCACCCCCGCCGTCAATATATTCCCCGTCGCCGCCGCCGCCGGGGTTGGCGCCGCGGCTGACTCCCCCGCCGCCCGCCCCCGCATTACGCTCCCGTGCCCGTAGTTCCCGGTGCCCGACCCGAGAACGTCGCACCGCGTCGAGCTCCGCCCGGCCGCAGCCGTCATTGGCGTCGCTTTCCCGATCCGCCCCGGCCGACAAATGTTCCCGCTCGGGAGCACATTGGCGGCGGTCACCGGGGACGTCGCCGACGAGCTCCCGCCGCCGCCGGGGGAGTAGATCAGAGAGCCGGAGCTGGAGCGGGCGTGGCCGGGGCGGGGCCGGGACGACCCGGGTGCCGTCGGTGAGCCGTCGCTGGACCCGGAGAGCTCGCCGGAGTGGCTCTCCGCCCTCCTCCCCACTGCATTGGCGGATCCCGCCCGCCCCGACCCCGACGAGCTGGAGCTCGAGCTCGCCGACTTGGTCGCCGGCTGCGTCCGGAGCGGCGAGATCGGCGAGCCCAGATCCAGCTCCTTGAAGTCGGGCTTGTCTGCCCCCCACCCCACCGCCGCATCGAACCTCACCGCCAGCCCTTCCAACTCCAGCTTCCGCCGTTCCCCGTCAGAATGCGCCATCTTCCCACTCCACCACCCCTCAAAAACGCAATCTTGGTCGCCCTCGCCGTCTCCCAAGGCGCTCAAGCTTCGAAAGAGAGACGGTGTCGAAGAAGGAGTGAGGTAGACATGAAGAGATGGGGATCCCGTGAAGGGAAGCAAGGAATGAATGTGGTGGGTGGTGTGTATATGGAAAAAGTGCAAAAGAAAGAAAGCAGAAGGAGAAGGGGAGGAAGAAGAGGAAGGAGGAGGAGAAGGAACAGAGAGAGGTGTGGTTGTCTTCTTCTTCCCAGCTCTCCTCTTCTCCTTCCTCTCCTTCTATACACTCCTCTCCCTCTTCTTATCTTTTTCTTTATTACTTATTAGCAGCTTCTTATTAATGTCAACATTATTTTTAAAAAGTATTTTATTTCATCTAATCCTCCCCCTTAACTCTAATTGTTAGACCATTTTCCATTCTTGTTTTTAACAGACCGTCAATGTCACAATATCATATAAAAAACTATGACATGAGTTAGTTTATCTCCATGGCTTCTCAAAGTCGATTATTAGAAAAATAAAATAAAATAAAATAAAACCCTTGTGATGAGTTTTTTATTTATTTTATTTATATTATTACGATGGTGTAGCACCGGCACCGACAGCGGCATTCGCTTCCACGTTGGGAATGGTAAAACCATGGCGGGGGTGAAAGTTAAACTTTGGAAGTCATTGTACGGGATAATCGTGAAATAATGGGGCTGTTTGTAAAAAGTTTTGTATTTTTGTCATTTACAGGTGACTTTTAAATTGTATGTAGGTTTTACTAATTGTATGAACTTTCTATCATTGGAGGTTACTTTTTTTTTTTTTACTCTTCGTTGCTGTTAAGAGGGGTGTTATTATATTTTTCACATTTTAAAATCGAGAATTTTTCTATATTCTAGAGTCGATAATTTTACCCAGCACACTCTTTTATCTCGTCTGTTTCATTTTTTAATTTTGTTAACGATTTACTTACAATATACCCTGTCCGAACTTTTCTCTTTTTGTAAATTTATATTTTTCAATTAACTATCATTTTTTTTTTTTGGTTTCCCCTCCCCACCCCTCCCAAAAAAAAAAAATTTTTTTTTAGGTTTTAAAGAATAATGAGATTGCCTAATGTATAATTATCACATTTTTTTCATAGTTTTTATCCAGATTTAAATCTCAATTTTTGGTACACACTCGGCTTCTTTTTTGTTTATAGCAAAATTGATGTTTTGGAGATCGTGAAGTGGGTCCCTCGTCCTCTAATTAGATTCCAATTTCTTCAATCAGCCTCGCTCTCTCTCTCCTCTCTTTTAATGTTCTCAATGCCGGCTGCCGGATAATTAAGAGCATATATAAATGAATAAATATAAACAAGGAGGGAAAGATTAATCTAGTCGGGACACAAAATTAATCGCTTTCCCTGCTAACAATTTCGACGTGTGATTTGAAAATATACGACTTTTTAAGTTGAGCAATGTTAATCCGGCCTCTAATCTCATGAATTATTATATTCCTCGCATGACTGAGATTGCCTACTCAACACGGGGTCCCACGATGACGGTGGATCGAGGGCCGAAGCTGACGTGGCAAGTAGGCCCCAAAAGTGGGGAGGCTTCTGATTGGGCAAATCAACAGTGGCAAACATTGTAATTAGGGGGCAGATTGTAGGGCAGAAATGGGTGGGATGGTCCCAACGGAGACAGTGGCAGCTGGCCATGTGCTGGATGCCGTGACAGCTGGCCCACTCATCGTTCCAGCGCCCCTCCAGCTAAGCTTTTAACGGCGTCTTCTAACGCCGTTTAGTCATCTTCCCTAGACCTAGCCCTTTCGGCCTACTGTTGTACATATAATAAGGAGTATTGGCCTCCTCAAATCTTACTATTATAATGAAACGAATCTTAAATCATTCAGAATAGACAGTAATTTTTTTTTAAAAAAAGTTAAATCATTATAATTCATCTGTAAATTTATATATAATTTTTAAATATTATAATTTATCTTATGATCCCATAAATACTTATTTCTAAAATTAGAATCTATTAGATCGCACATGGCACATTATTTTTTTTAGTTATATTAAAACTGAGTTTATTATTGGTCGAGTTATTTTCACACCGTTTGTAAAAAAATTACCTTTTGAGGATAAACTAGTACTTAAGTTTTTCAAAGTAATTGTTTGTAATTTGATGTTGGTTATATTAATAAAGTCTAAAAGTTGCACTAAAGTAAGATTTAGGGTAAAAAAGGTCAGGTGTTAGGATATATGTAACATTTTTTACACCCTATTGCTAACCTTAAACTAGCCTAACTAGTGCTCAAGAGTGGTAACGTTCTGTTGCATATAAGTGGTCACTAATCTGTCACTACAGCCGTTAGGCTGGTAATATCTAAAACATTGTTTCTCTTGTGGGAAATGAGGCCGGATAGATTAATCGGTTCAAGGCCTCATGGCGTGGTCTGTTTGTGGGTTGGATCACATTTCAATGTCTGACTATATTCCGACAGATTAGGCAATTGTGAAGTGTCTATACAAAGATAAGCACAACTAGCAAATTAACCAGTGTGAGAATAATTGGAGTTGTAATTTCTAATGTTTATATATGTAGATTATGGTGCTATTGACAAAGTGGTAGGGATTTGAAGATCATTCATTTCTCCCTATTTAAGGATAGTTTTGGTCTGATCATTGCCCTCAAATTAGTCCAATGTTTTTAATGGGTTACTTTCGACTGGATACATTACAACAATCTGCACATGGCTAGGCTTATCTAAACATTAAGATGATTATTATACAGATTACACACACACAACATTAATGGTGGGCCACTTGGCTAGGGGATGCATGCCTTCCTCGGAAAGGTCTTGGTGTATCGTGAAAATTAACATTAATTGTAGCCACATTCCAAAGTCTATTTCAAAGGTATATATATTGACCACATAAATAGCCTCTGTAAAGCATGGCAACTACTTGCTCATCTTTCTTGTTTCGCCCATCATTTATGGTGGTAGTTACAACTGATAACGCTTCGAGGCCATGTTTAATGCTGCTCGTGCTTTAAACTTCTGTGGGGGCAATGTAAAGCTAGTACATTGAAGTTTCACTATTTTTAGGTTTTTAGGTATACCGCCCTTAATTAAACGAGTCAGTTTATAAATTATTTTTGACCTTATAATTAAATTAGTTTTGAATTCTCAGACGAGTTAATTTTAAATTAGTTAAAATTAAACCGTTTAAATATATTAAAACTCGAGTTAAACTTAAATAATATAAAAAATGTACGAATCAATTTCGAATATATATTTCAAAACTCGTTTGATATCGAATCGAGTTTGAATAAATTACGAATTATTCTAGTCAAGTTCGAGTATAAGCTGAACTCGATTCGCTTGCTTGTTTAACTGCCTTATTTAGGTAAAGTCTAATTTCTTTTTTTATATACCACAAGATAATAAAATATAAATTTACAAGTTATTATTATGATACAAAGGAAATTGGCTTTTATCCTAAGCAAGCATATGTTAAATGACTTTTTAATTAAACATTGACCATTCATAATCAAAACCTTGCTTATATCATCACTTTGTTAGTTATAACCTTGTCGTGGAAGCGTGGGAAAAATTGATGGTTTTCATATTCATATACGAAAAGTGAGCTCGTCACCGCCTCCATGCATATGCAAAGCAAGGAAAGGCCACCTCAACGATGAATGATGAGAGGACCCCATGTAAAGTTTAGTGAATGTGGTCCACCGAAATGTAAAAGGCATTATTATTAGTTAGAAGAAAGGCAATAGTAAATTAAGTCAAATGTGGTTTTGGCATTTTTAGGCTTACGTCCCTTCCTTACCTTACTCCCCCATCATAGATTGAGAACTGAGAATTTTATGTGTGAATGTCGGTCCATCCTCAATATTTGGCTTTTGGTGCGCAATACTTATGCAAATGAAAGAGCCCACCACTTAATTTGCACTTTGTCTTCGTTTTGTTGTGCCAATTGATGAGGCAAATTTGTTGCATATGATCGATTTTAGTCATCAACCACCTACAAACTTGTGTCTAATTAATTAAGATCGTATGATATTTTCTGATATTTGATCACAAGTAAAAAAAAATCAAACTGTGTACGTTTTTTTACATTTTTACACATGTCAGTGACCGTTACTAGCTATGTAGATGCGATTCATTGGAAGACGTACATATCATTGAAGTTAGGGGTGCTAATTGAGCGAGCGAGCCGAGCTGAACATGTGCATAATTTGGGGCCCATGCACTGTCACAAGGTAAATATATCAGTGTCCACCCTTGTTATTGTTACAGGTCATATGACGAACAAACATGCATGTATGTTTTTATTAGTGGTGTCATTTTGGATTTATATTATTTAGGAAAAAATTTAGTTTCTTTTGTATGATGAATGTGTGCATGTACTATGTTGAATATACTTTTTTTTTCTTAAATATAATTGGAAAATGAACATTTACTCTATATATGACGTCTTGTAACTTTAAAATAAAAAATGTTTTTTTAACCTAAGGTATCCTTAGGCTAAAGCGTCGCTTCATCTCTACATGGTCACAAAAATCTAAAGGGAAGGAAAAGCTCTCAGTTACAACATAGACTACGCTGTCACTGCAACGTGATGGATTCTTAGTATTAACAAATAAGTGCATGCACTTCGTGAGCTCGTTCTTACTGAGCCAAAAACTGTTGAATCCGTTTTTTTCGGACCAGAACGAACCATATATATTCTTAGGTGATGTACAAAATAAATAACATGTAGTTACCTGCTTCTTAGGTGATGTACAAAATAAATAACATGTAGTTACCTGCTTCTTAGGTGATCACATTAATTTAAACCGATCAATTCATTTGATTGATATGCTTGTGAAAAAACACTTCATGTGATTTTGTATGCATAGGCATCCGTGACAAGAAATGCAAGACCGGGGAAAAAAACACATCCCTTTTTGGCTATGTACGCTTCACAACATGATATATATGTTCTCAAAATCGCACTAATGTAAAACAAGTTTAGTTTATATATATATAGATAGATATATAATGCGGCATCCGGATACAATAGAAAATTTTATATAAATTTTATAAAAAAATTATTCTAATTTTTTATTTGTTAAAATTATTGAAAGTAACAGAGGCTATAAAATAATGCATAGCATGTGTATTGATTTTAAAAAGTCTAATAATACTCTTTAAAATATAAAAAAATAATGGAAAAGAGGTAGGAGAGGAGACGAAAGAATACACGAGGGAGAAAGGGAGGGCGAGGGAGAGAGGGAAGGGCGGGAAGAGGAGGGATGAGGGAGAGGAAAGAAAGATCAAGAGAGAAAGAGTCGCAATGATCATAAAAATATAAAAATTTAGAGTAGACTTTTTTTCTGATGTTTTATATAATAACATTAAAAAAAATTCTATCTTTTTCATTTTTTTACACTCCACAAAACACCAATTTTATTTATTATTTGTAAAATTTTTATTTTTCTATTAATTAGGTTCAAAATAATGCAACCAAACAGATTATAAATTATTAAGAGGAAGCATAATTTGATCCGTTGAATGCACGACACTTCTTCAAACAAACCCAGTTTCTTTGTTTATGCATGAATCCGGGTCTAAGACCATTAAAAATTCATAGCATCATCTTCTGGGGAAGTTCATCTGCACCAAAAAGCTTGCCTCTCCCATTGGCTCAAATCTAGTGTTTTGTTGAATCCGAGGGCAAACTTCCGAGAAGAAGATATTTACTGCAATGTTTTGGAATCTTCAACTTAGAATATTACTGTACTCCATCCTAGGGAACCATGGAGGATAGAAAACTCAGAGTTGTGGGTCTGGAGGCAAAGATCTATTGATGGGATTTGGTGGGTGCCGAAGTTTAATCTTTCCCATTGAAGGTCCTGCTTTTTTTGCTGTAAAATACAGATCACTGCTAAGTTGCCGGCCATTGATGGAATCGTTAAATCAAAATTAATGCTGCAACTACACATATATGATCTCTTCTTCCCCGAACTGGTTATCAGCCCAGTAATAATTTGATAAATAATTTACTAATGACGTACGTGTGGACTACTTTGTTAGCTGTGTCTCATCAATAATTCATAATCATCTACTATATGATGAGAAAAGTGAATGAAATACGATCAAGGTTTAAACACAGTAAGGGAACTAAATATATAAAAAAGGATGATGTGATATATCTATCTTCTGCTTTTACATTAAACCTGCACGCTTGAAGCTTTCCCACATTTATATACAAAAAATAATAATAATACATGCCAATATTAATCCTCAACAAAATACCAAAATTATCGGAGGTCACGCGCCATCTTCCACAAGGTAGGAGTGGGACGGCCCATTGAACCGAAAATGGGCTAAAGTATCCAATGCAACACCTGCCATGACACATACTAGCTAAGGAGAGCGATGTTCACGTGGGAATGAGGTATGAGACCAGTATGAACTTATAATTTGAAGGCTTGTTGAATCGAATATAATAACAACCTTCTAATTAATAATGCCAATAAGATTTTGGAAAGTCTTCAAATATTGTCTCTTCCCCTACCTCGGCCTGTCGTATTCCTCCCACACCCCGCCAATTCTTGCACAAATCCTGCCACCCAGCCCAATATTCCAGCTCTGTGACATGAATCGTTCAGAAGACTGAAGTGAGTCATGTTTAGCAACACCATGTTTGGAGCTAGAAATGAAATTAGTAGTAGTTTATTACTATATATATGTTACTATCAGTGTCAGCCCACAGAAATGAGAAAAGAGTTTTACCCAGGAACGTATATCAAGAAATGGTAGTCTGGGTGTGCGTGCATGTTATCCTTGTTTGATGGTGGTGACGATTGTCCTAAGATTCTTTGTCATGGCAATGCATTAATGTTGTAAGTTGTCAGAGTTTCAGAGATTTAGGTAATCCGATACCGGAATGGGCGAGGAGGGACACCATGATTGAGCTCAGAGGTCTCATGGAAACTCAGCTGGCGGAGGAGGACAAGAGAAGTGGATGACGGGCTTTTGCTGTGGAAGGCACGTGAAAGCCATATGAATTGAAGAAGAGGGAAAGTCGTGGAGAAATGTGACTATAGAAAGGGGAAGTTGTAGTGTAGTGCTATGGATTTGTCCCCGTCCTGCACTGCCTGTCTGTGATGATGGACATGGAAGAATGCCAGATGAGTTGCGGCATTCGGTCGTTCTTTTGTGATGTTGGGTGACAATTGACAACTCGTCTTTGCGTTGGCGAGGAAAGATCAGATGCCTTCCAGTAGCTTCTTGTACATTCGGTTCACTGGGGTCAATAATTCTACTACCGTAAAGAGCATGAATTGATTGGGATGAAGGGCATTAAAGGGCCCATGTCCTTTCTTGTGTAACTGTGTTCATGTCAGTCCATTTACTACATTCACTTCAAGGTATGACTCCCATCAGGACATATCTCGATCTCAAAACAGGAAAATAAAAACCATATGTATTATCGAACATGGAGATTATAAGCACTAGTGATCACTTCTACCAGTAGATGTCAAATGCGAACTCTTGGCTCAAACCCTGAGTTACACAAATAATACGAAGTCACCAATCAATGCATTTTACAGATTGCCGGTAGTACACATGAATTGCAATCGGTGGGAACTGCCAGGACGCTCATGCCTGCTACTAGACATTTTTCAATTAGCCCTCTCGTGTTCCCAAGTTAGCACAACATACATATCACAAGAAATGGATTATACATCATTGGCAATTAAAATGATTCGAGAGTGCGTATATTGATCTTCTGTGGTGATCGGCTACATCATGATCTTATTCAAAAGGTGCATTCATCAATTCGACTTTTGTGCAGTTGAAATGCAGGATTCACCCAGGTACCACAGCTGCACTGCATGCCCGCCCAGTTGAAAGAGCCTAACCGTGCTTTGCAGCCTAAGCAAAGAAGTTTCTCTTCTAACGTCCCTTCTTGAACTGCGTAAGAAAGGGTATAATTATTAGTGACAAAAAATAGAAAATCCACAAGAATTAGAAAAAACAAAAAAGGTTCTAAGAGTTACCAGCTTCCATCCATTTTAAGGGCTCTACAAATATTGATGAGCACTCAGGTTTGGTCTCAACGTCACCTCTCTTCTTCCATTTAAAGCACTTCTCACCTTCTCCTTGTTTGTGAGGAACCACATTCTCTTGGGAAGCAACAATCCTTCGACATTTCTTACATCGGTAAACAGTTTGAGGCTTTGCGTCAGATATGGGCGCAGTACTATTAGCTTCCATGAAATCGGAAGAGGGAACAATATTTGCCCAATCCCACAATGCTACTTCCTTACCAGACTGCTTAAACACATATAAATCATAGGTCAGATATACATACCAAAATATCTTGATCCTTCTCATTAAAGTTCACATTCATGCTTCCTCAAAGAACACATTCACTTAAATAAATAATATAATCTAAAGATCTGAAAATGCATGCAAAAATAAGGAGCCAACGACAACATTTTTACAAAAAAGAGAAACATAAACAACATCTTAACCGATATGTACAAGTCAAACTACTCATGGAAACACGCAAATCGAGTAATGAAACCGATTTGTATTATTTGGTCAACTTTCTTGTACACTATAGCTTGACACAATAACAGAACAGGTTGCAATTGTGCAATTCATGATGTAGAAGTGACATCATACATAAGTGATTTTAAACTCTGCAAAGCAGGCTGAAGGATCCACAGTTACTAAAAAGGCTATGTTCAAATGATAATTTCATAGAAGTTGCTTCACCTGCGACATTAATTGATGATTTCATATACTCAAACGATCCTCTATCAGATCAAAAGCTTAGATATAAATATCGTCTTACCACTACATAAAATTTTATTTTAAAAAAAGATTAACAAATCAGGAGTATGGAAGAAGAACTAGTGATTCATGCAGATATACTGCAGTCTTGTTCAAAACTAAACTAAAGGGACATTGTTCCAAGTTGCAACGTTCGTAGCAGTTATTTCAATGCTTAACATTAAGATTCGAGATAGATTTACTCCACAAAGGGAGAACTGACCAACCAAGAATTGACTAGGTACACTAAAGAGTAGATTACTCCAACTCCTAAAGAAAAATTGAAGCAGGAAAAAACTATTACCAAATAAAACCTATTTGATTCTCCACAAGGATTCCGAACTAATAAGAACCCCTAGCACATTTCACCATTAACAAAAATCCTTACAGTCGGCGCCATAAGCCAACCGAATCACCTCCCAAAGAATCAAAACCATAAATTTATCAGACACATCATTTGAAACAACAATTTTTTAGCACATCCTCTGAAACGAATTAAACATTAGCCCTTACTGACAGGAAATCAGAGTTCTTAAATACAGCATACATAGAAATTACACATCAAATCAAAACTAAATAATATAAAGAGCGAAACCATATGAAAGATCCAAACAATAAACACTCAAAAGCAACAATCAAGTAGCGACTTACAGATGAGATTGCAGACGGCTTTTGCAAAACCCTACCGCCGAGGAAGGGCCAACGACTGGGGGGGGGTGGTGGGGGCGGGAGAGAACAGGCACTAATCGGGTCTTTGATGAGTCCGGGTAAGGCCCGAGTGTCACGATCAACCCCGGTCCAGTAACCTACCCTCCTCTCCTTCCAAATTTGCAGAAAGAATCAAATTGAACAAATATATATATATATATATATAGGGCCGCTCTCCGGCGCCAGAGGCAGGGAAGTTTATTTGCGTCACCTTTTATTCTGGGCTGTCCGATTACAAGGACGCCCCATATTTATTAAGTTTTTTTAAAAATTTTAATTTGATCTGGACCGTCCGATTAGAAGGACAGTCTAGATCATATGGAGGGGCAGAGGCGGAGTGCCGCCGCCGTGGCGGGGGAGGGTAGCCGACCCTTTGCCTCGATCCGGCTCTACCCCGGCCCCCGCCACGGCCAGATCTGGCCGCTGCCAGATGCGGGCGGGCTATGGCCGGTTGTGGGCGGTCAGCCACGGCCAGATCCGGCTCCGACAAGCTGGACCTGGCCGTCCCCCGGCCAGATCTGGTCGGGGGACGGCCAGGTCCAGCTTGCCGCGGCCGGAGCTGGCCGGCGGCGGCTTCGACAAGAAAAAAAACTTTGTGCCGCGGGCCGACGTCCGCAGCTGGGACGGCGGCGTCCGCGACGGGGGAGCGAAGAGGAGGGAGGGCGGCAGCATCCGCGACGGGGTGGTGGCTGTGACAGGGCGGCTGCAGGGGGAGGCAGCCCTGACGAGGAACAGAAACTTTTTTGCCGCGGACGGACGTCCGCAGCTGGGTGGAGGTGTCCGCGGCTCGGCGGCGGTGTCTGCGGCCGGGGAGCGAGGAGGAGGGAGGGGGAGGAAGCGAGGAGGGGGAGGAAGCGAGGCGTCAATGACGGGGTGGTGGCCGCGACAGGGCGACGACAGGGGCGACGCGGCAGCGGGGCGACGGCGCGTATTAAAATTTTTTTAATAAGAAATCTGGGCCGTCCTTATAATCGACGGCCCTGAAGAGCTTGGGGCAGAAAATTTTTCTGCCCCTTGCTCTTCTTCACTTTACCCATACATATATATATATATAGGAAATAAAATTTCTGTGCTTGAGCACAGGTAGCTTGCCTGTGCTCAAGTTTGATCTTGGCCGTTGGATTAGCATCCAACGGCCAAGATTAAAAAAACAACATAATGGGTGGCCGCCGGCGCCGCCGCAGCAGCGACGGCGGAGGGGGCGGCCGGCAACGACGATGGCCGGGGGGCGGGCGGCGACAGGGGACGGGCTTGGTCGGGGGGGGGGCGGCGGCCGCGTGGTCACGGGTCGCCACGCGAGGGGCGCGGCGCGGGGGGTGGCGGGCAGGGGCCGAGGGGGGCGCGGCGGGGGGCGGGCGGGGGCCGAGGGGGGTGCGGCGTGGCGGGGTGGCAGGCGGGGGCCGAGGGGGGGCTCGACGGGGGGCGAGCAGGGGCCGAGGGGGCGCGACGCGGCGGGGTGGCGGGCGGGGACGGGGGACGGGGGGCGTGGCGGACGGGGGACCGGGCAGGGTGGCGGGCAGGGGCGCGGCAGGGAAGAGGCGGGGCGGGATAGCACTTCCTTTATATATATATATATATATATATATATGAGGGCGAGCTGTACTGCAGCACAGCCATCTTAGGCAACTTGGCTATGCTGCAGTCATTCCAATCGTTGGATTCAATCCAACGGTTGGATAAAAAGCTCTGCTGCCGGCACCCGCGTCCGCCGCCGGCCGACGCGTCGCCGCCACCCCAGCCGACGCGACCCCCATGCCCCGGCCGACGGGCGGCGACCCCTCCCCCACCATCGGCGGCGGGGCGGCGGATCTAGCCGCCCCGCCTCTTCCCCTGCCGGCCCGCCGCCCCGCCGCGCCGCGCCCGCCACCCTGCCCGATCCCCCGTCCGCCACCCCGTCGCCTCCCCCGCCGCGCCCTCGCCCGCCACCCCGCTCGCGCCACGCCCCCCCGTCCCCGTCCCCCGTCCCCGCCCGCCACCCCGCTGCGCCGCGCCCCCTCGGCCCCTGCCCGCCCCCCGCCGAGCCCCCCTCAGCCCCCGCCCGCCACCCCGCCACGCCGCACCCCCCTCGGCCCCCGTCCGCCCCCCGCCGTGCCCCCCTCGGCCCCCGCCCCCCACCCCGCCGCGCCGCGCCCCTCGCGTGGCGACCCGCGACCACGCGGCCGCCGCCCCCCGACCAAACCCGTCCCCTGTCGCCGCCGGCCCCCCTGGCCGTCGCCGTTGCCCCCCCCGCCGTCGCTGCTGCGGCGGCGCTGGCGGCCACCCATTATGTTGTTTTTTGATCTTGGCCGTTGGATGCTAATCCAACGGCCAAGATCAAACTTGAGCACAGGCAAGCTACCTGTGCTCAAGCAGAGAAATTTTATTTCCTATATATATATATATATATATATATATATATCAAAATTGTGAAACATTCTTTCTAACTTCAATATTATCTTAAAATTGACTAAAATAATGAAATGTTGTCCATATTTTTAATACACATTTAAATAAAACAAGTTAAAAATAATGTTGAAACACTTGTATTTTATTTTATGCTGCAAACATTATTTTAAGTAAAACAGCACGCTCATTGTTCATACAACCAGCTCAACCCGCTCTATTACATTTCTTAAAACCTGAAACCCCCAAAAATTAGTATAAAAATATAAATTTTAAGTGAGATTTAAAAAAATAAATGAAATAAGTCCATTACTCGGGCCGACCCGGAAGAAGGGTCCGAACCTTATCGGAGGTCCGTGTCCGAACCTCGTCGGGCTGGTAGTGGGAGGAGGAGTTGGTCGGCCATGGTGGCGGAGGAAGAGAGGAAGACGACGAAGGGTGGGAGGAAGGTTTCGGAGGAGATGGGGAGGAAGGGGAAGGAGAAGGCGAGGGAGAGAAGGGAGAAGCGACTTCATGACATCTCTCTTCTTCGTCTGCTCCCTTACTCGCCCTCCCAACGGTATGCATGCTCCACCTCACATCTCTCTTCAATTTCCTCTCCTTTGCTGGTTTATGGTGTCCAATGTCTCGTCCTTCATCAAAAGCACCCATCTTTTGTTCTTCGGATACTGTTTCGTAGGTGTAAATGATCAAGATTTTAAATCTCTCGCTTTATATGATCCTATGATTTTTTTTCATGTGGAGTACTGAATTACATAATCAATGTTGCTTTATCCATGCTATTGATGAATTACAGAATTTTTTCTGTGGACTTTTTTTTAAAAAAAGATTATTCGTGCATTTTGAAGAGGAGTGAAATTGGTTGTTTTTAATGGTGTGAATTTGATTATATTAGATGGTGGAATAGCAAGACGGTGGCTGTAGTGACGGGAAGTAATAGGGGCATTGGTTACGAGATCGCACGGCAGCTTGGTGCTCATGGTCTGAGTGTCGTGGTTACATCGAGGGATCCATCTAAAGGATGTGAGGCAATGATGTGTTTGCAGGAAGAAGGCTTGAATGTTACTTTTCATCGGTTGGATATTGCAGACCCTGCTTCGGTTGCTGTGTTTTCGGACTGGTTAAGGGAAGAACATGGTGGCCTAGACATTCTGGTGCAAGTTTGAATGTGTGTTGGCTTTTTAGTTATGAAAGATATGGAAGGGTTTTGATTTTAGTAGTGCTTGCAGGTGAATAATGCTGGAGTGAATTTTAACCTCGGGTCTGATAACTCTGTGGAGCATGCTGAGGAAGTGATGTCCACAAACTATTTTGGTACCAAGAGAATGGTGGAAAGTATGGTTCCTTTGATGAAATCTTCTGCTTTTGGTGCCCGAATAGTCAATGTTAGCTCTAGACTTGGTAGACTGAATGGAAGGCGCAATGTAAGTTTTTTTTTCAGTAAATTTTCTGTCTGGTCTTTTTTTTCTTCTATATCTGTATTTATTAATAGTCATATTTGATGCCTTGATCTTCATTTACGTTTGTTTTAATTGGATTGAAATTGGACACAAATGGTGGGGGAGAAGAAGGAAGGGGAGGGGAGGGGGAGGGGGAGGGGGAAGGGGACGAATCAGCTTTTCTCTTTCAGAACATGCTCGATCCATGGGCAGAAGTTTTAGTAACACTGAATTCTATTTTTTGTTCTAACAACTTTTGTTTTTACTCACACTTACACCGTTAATTAGATATGTTATTGGTAAGTTGGATTTAATGTATTTTATTGTTGTTGGAATTTGTCTTCTTGTAAAATCCTAGTATTAAAACCTTATTTTTCCAATCATTGCTCCATTATTTCGTAGCAGTGGTATCATATGGAGTGTTACGGACCATGTATATTTGAGGTATTGCGCCTGCATGCATGACTTTCAGCTTTATCTTCTTGTCAGTTTAGACAATTCGACATTTTACTATGGTTTAGTAACTGTGTAAACACTAAATCGAAACTATGGATGGCTACTTTTTTCACATGCTTGTTGCTATAATCACTTGATTTAAAGCAATTATTGTTCAACTTACAGAGACTTGGAGATACAGACTTTAGAAATCGGTTGGAAAAAGTTGAGACTCTTTCTGAAGAAGTGATTGAAGCGGTGATAGATGAATTTCTCAAAGATGTGGAAAGTGGTAACTGGGCATCGGGTCGCTGGCCCCAAAATTTTACAGATTACTCAGTCTCAAAATTAGCAGTTAATGCTTATACTCGTTTAATGGCAAAACAACTTGCAGATCACCGGGATGGTGAAAAAATATACATCAATTGTTATTGCCCTGGATGGGTTCAAACTGCCATGACTGGTTGGCAAGGGAACAGAACACCCGACTTAGCAGCTGATACGGGTGTTTGGGCTGCATTGATGCCTGATCAACCTGTAACTGGGAAATTTTTGCGGAGCGGAGGGAGATAAGCTTTTGAGATGCATTGAGCGACTTTTAGATCTCAGAGAAACAATGATCATCTTGTTTGTTTTCATATTCTTTTCGTAGAGGACAACAAATGAGCATTATTAGTTAAGAGATAAGGACAGGCTACCTGAGTTGCAGAGCAGGTACAGTACTCACACTTGGTGCGATGTAATTTATGTATGCATTGTTTGTAATTGGTTGTTCATGTGTCTTGTATGCTTACAAATATATACCCACATACATTTGAAATATTCTAATGCAAGACTGTAGTTGGGAAAACCTGCAGAGATTTTTATGGATCCTTTTTCAATATCACGGATAAGATCCAAGTATCATAATACTTGATCGAACTAGAAAATAATTTTATCAACTAGTGGGGCTCGTTTGTTTTTCCCGGTGATTTCAAAAGAATCATCAGTTGATTTGTAAGATAATTTTGGATCCGGTGGTTATTAAGAAGAAGAATAAATAGTCGAATATGGCGTGTCTTTGTATTACACAATACCATTGGTCATTATTACTCCGAATAATTATTAGGAACGCCCGCCAAGACGTACACTACAAGCCTCTCGCCCTGGGTGTCCATGTCTCTCTGTTCATCCCTAATACTAGTTTCTAATAATTATTCCAATATTGTCTTCTCGTTAACTTTCCCTCAAAAGGCCTTAAATGGTACCACCATCAACAGTCCACGAGTTCCAGAAAAGGGCAGCAACCGATGATGACATTTAGAACGTCGATATCCCGCCACCTACCCCTTGTGTAACACAAGTGGATATCAATATCATAACACCATGTTGCCATCTTGTAATAAAAAACATGAAAGAGATGTAAACCCAAACTATGACATCAAGATTACCCAAAAGCCTGAGCTTTTGAAAATGCAAAAAATGTTATTAACATGTCGTAAGTACCATTCGGGGTTGCCTTTAGTTGATCACACAGACAAGTTAAGTACTAATAAATGACAAAGCGGGAACCAAGGTACCTGCTCTGATTGATAGCCTCCGAGACATCGTTTTAGGACAACTGCAAGTCTTCTGATTTGCTTCTTCGCGTGGGATTCCATGCGTTTGCATGTGTTTCGCGTGGGACTATGGGATGGTAATTCTCCGACCATCTTGAAACAAGGTCGCCATTTCTTGAGCTAATGATCTATTGATCTTGGTGAAAATAAATAAATTACATTAAAGTTTGATCCCTTAGTTAGTAAGGGAATCTGGACGTTTACATCTTTCCTGATACAGATCAAGTCAACAAGAGAATGACACGGCATTCACGACAACTACAGGTAAATTAAACCTTGGTGAATGGATTCACGGACAAAAACGTAGACTTTTCACTTTGTTTCATTTCTCTTGTAAAAGCGAAGAGCTGATCTATTTTCGTTGTAATTGATCCAAATTAATCTACTTGTGTAGCAGTTAATTATAGTTTCAATAGTTGGATTGAAAAGAAGGAAATGCTACATCAAGGGAAGCACGGCATGATGCAAAGTAGTTTTTAAAAAATTAGCTAAAAAATCTGCCTTCGTATACGTGAGATATCACAAAAGGTGACGACGTATTATGCAAGCAAATAACAAGGATTCAGTAAAAGCTCTAGTAGAAGTTAACTTGTTGAACTCGACTATTTGATTATGGACCGAGTATTGTGTACGCTCGTCCAATTATGCGTCCCTAAGTGGCTCCCCGTTCTCTCTCTTTTTGCCCATTCTACCCAGTTTCCCATGTGTGCGCACAAACGCGAGCGCACCTACAAACCATTATTGATTCTTCTTCGCGTTACCTTTTGAAGTTTACGTGAAGTTCGACACTTAGATCTCCGCCTTCCCATTTTCAAACTCCAAGTGCATTTTTATAATGGCAATCACAGTCTGACCAAATCTTTCATCTCAAAATTACTATTACAAGTTCACAACTACTACAGACTTTGAGTATGACCCGAGTCTCCTCCAGGTTGCGAGTTTGGTGAGTTCCTCCCAACAATCATGCACTTTTTTTCATAAAAATAATCTTCTACTTGAGGCGTTGAATGATCTGCTGTGTCTCCTAGCAAAGCATTTGGCAGTTTGATTCCATACGTCTTACTTAGACTTTGCAGGTGTAGACACCAGACACAATTAGGTGAGACAAATTAGTTTATGTTCCACTTTGGCGACTCATATGCGGCAATCCAAAATTGAAGATGTTACTCCAAGGTGATGACCAATTCAAACAATAATAGTATAATACGACTCACCAAACCCCATCTCTGACCCCGATTTCAACGTTTACGTGCCGGGCTGTCATTAATACTCTATTTTTAACTACTTAGTTTATGCTAACCTGCACTTAATTGCGCCTACTCATAAACTGGCTACCACTTATCAAACTTCAAACTTATTTTAAGCATACATTATGATGTAATTGATAAGCTTTTACTACAACATAATTGTACATGTTAAAGAGCGTATCAGGTACAAGAACATAGATCATGAGTGGTTAAAGAAGCCAAAAAAATTCTACACGGATGAGGAAAAAATTTTTTAAAAAAATTGATATGACAATTTTCTCGTCGTTATTATGGTTTATCTACCACCCATCGACCGGGTTTCTATCTCTACGGTGGCAGCTCCGGCGGAGGCGCTATCATGGGCCTGCGACGGCGGGGGCACGGCGAAGGAAGTGAGGTCCTTCATGTTATGGTTGCTGGGCAAGAAGTATGGTGAAGGGTCCCTGGCATACTTGGTAGGCATGCCCTGCACAGGAACCCGTTCAACAATTTGTTTTCTTAAGATGTCATGCAGCCTCCCAAACAATTTCTGCTTCACCGTCTCAAAAGCTCGGTCTAAATTCTCAATCTGTTCGGTGGCGTTTACGTTGTACATGAACAATCCGTAATAGAGATCAAAACTGTCACTGACCGTGTTCTCAGTCTGTACAAATCAATACAAAAATAGTTGTTAGTGTTCATGATCATGATCGCCATTTAAAAATTGATCTTGGGCATATAACATATTATAAGCTCATCAAACGTTGAATTACCAGCTGCAGGAGGGTCTCGTATCCTTTGGTGTTGATGGGGGTGGACTCCAAGTTCAACTGTGAGAGAATCCTTCCAATGGTGTGGGTGATGAACTGGCTACCAGCAGCATGCCGGTCATGTTCTTCACAGGACATCTCAACCATTTCGCATCCCTGCATTGTTTTTTGAGCAGCAAGCACGTCAATGGCTGCAAAATTTACATCTTCTACTTAATGGAGAAATGACATGGTTTTTTTTTTGTCATGAAATGTGAACATCCAAGTCGAGATGGCAAGGCCTAGTGTCTCTTCATTGACTCAATAAGCATATATATATAGAAATGCTGGCTCTTTGTTTGTTTGAAGGGTCAGTGGTAATTACGATTCGATCTTTCAAAAAAGCTAAACTGGACTAACCTCATTCTCAAAAATGCTCAAGAACTGCTTGCACTTTTGTTCCTGGGAACTGTTCTCCGTAATCCGGACCTTGTCGAAGACAAATGGAAGACCAGCCCATCCATTCTTTCCACTCTCTGGTCCGAACATTGGATGGGTGCAGACAATTCCAAAGCCAGGAGGAAGAACCTGCGCCCATAACCATGACTTAGTTTTTTCATTTCCACCCAATTATAAGTATGAAGATCCGAATCACTCTTAAAAGTCGTATAATTCGATGGATTACCTCAAGGAAGAGATTCCTCGGAAATTGTTTTACTGACAAGACATCGGCAAAGATGGTGTCTGGCTTGAGCTTGTGCATCGGAATCTTTCGGATGACAGACTCGGTTGACAAGATGGAGCTGCACACGAACACCACATCCGGCTGTTCTTCGCAAAGAGCATCCAAGCTTCTGAAATTGCAGAATTTCACCAACCATTGATGAGTATATTTCTTTTCCATTTAAGCTACAACTATGGCACATGAAACATCATAAACTGCTTAGTCAATTCTCACCCATAGAACTCGATGCCGTGCTGCTCACAGTACTCGGAATAATCAGACCGTGAAGTAGCCAACACCTTGTGGCCCTGCCTCTTCAGTGCCTTGGCAATGAACTGACCAAAGTTACCAAAGCCAATTATTCCAATTCTAAGGAGGGGCTCCTCCTCCGAAACTAAAGGCTCTGGTGACTCCTCAATGCGGTTAAAGATCGGGGTCTTCCTCAAAACACCAGATTTTGTAGAAAAGCTGCTGGATGTAATAGAGCTGGGTTTGAGTGATGGAAGCTTAGTAGACAGGAAGGATATCTGGTTAGCTTGTGAGGTGGTCGAAACAAGATGCTGCCGCAGATCGAAGTGAGCTTGGGAGTTAGAGATAGCTTTGTAAGAGCAGAGATGAAAGCTGGAGGCCATTCCTGTTGATGTTAGATCTTGTTTTCTGTTGGAGTTTAAAAAATGAAGCAGCTCTTCTTCCACGAGATGAGGGGAAGAAGGCCTCTCTTGCAGGTTTGTTCTGGTGGGAGTCGGTCCATGGCTCCATATATGGACCTTCACATCTTGTGAGTTTACTTTCTTGCCCTACACATTTTTTTCCTTCAAGTTATTGAGCCGATCTTTCCTTCACTTTGCACACTCTCTGACCTGACCTGTTAAACTTTGGCCTGTAGTGCTATATTCTTCAATCAACAGTAAGAAAAGAAGACACTAATAAAAAAATGTTACCTGGCCAATAAAAACTTATTATAGTGTGCTTGCCACTTGGAAAAAAAAATTATGGTTAGGTGCATGGTTTGATCAAAGTCTCTTCACTGTTAAAGACTTTATTACCATTGAAGACTTTTAATCTTGCAAGATTAAAATGCTTCATCGTTCATTCAACTTACTAGTTGTAAACCAAGATGATATATAATTCGTGAGGATATGCTTTGGCATCTAACTATTCATTTTATCATGCAGGTTTCGATTGGCAAGTGGAATAATGCAGCTTTTTTATGGTTCGAAGTATCTAATCGTATCAAACACAGCAGACATTATTAGTTTAATTGGTAGTGGTGAAGGGAGGAGGAAAAACATAAAAAGACTAGAGGAGGCCAAAATTAAAGAAAGGTGAGAATATGAGAGAGCCGGTTGGTAGGGTCAACAGTGGCTTGCTAATGGCTGCCACTTCCCTTGCAAGTAACAAACAAGGACTGCTTATACAACTACAACGTGGGAAATGAGGCTGCGACATAGTTTAAGGGGAAAATGGTGTGCGAATGTTGACCAATGCCCGTGGAAGTGTCAAATTTGATCGGCCAGCAACTTCCTCGTCTTTGCAACTGATCCAAACTCTTTGGACTTGGATACCAAGATGGAGGAGGATGATACCAGGAAAGGGGGTCTTGATCGGCTTTTGGAGCAATGATGTATCCATTTATTTGTCATATTTCTACAGTTGTGATATGAGCTTTTTGGATTTAATTGGTAGCTACCAATCTCTCTTGGGCAGCTAGCTAAGCCTGGTTAGTGAAAAATTATTAGTTGATACATTTTCGAACGAAATTTTGCCCTCACTAGTGGTGGTTGGTGTATTTTTTTGTTTTTTTTTAAATAAAACAGTATCAGCTTGTATTGATATACTTATGTTAGGTCAAATTAAGCTACACCCTTAGGTTATAAAATGGTCATAATTCAAAATCATTTTGCACGTTTGTGAGAAAAAAATCATTTGCAAATTAATCAGCACCGACGGCTGAATTTAATAAAATCGAACAGCGTATTTTAACATGCAAGTTAATGATAATGTAAAAAATATACAAAATTGGTGCCCAAATGGCAATCTGGATTTCATGTGTGACTCTATTTATGACCAAACGGTACAGCTAAATGCTACATTAATTAATTAATATATTTGTTTTAAGTTGGGTGCACATGGGGCTAGAGATCTCATGGCAACTCATAAGCAGTAGGCAATCAGATCCGGTGGCCTTGGACATGGACGAATCGTGGCTTCTCATATCCCACGCTCCACTCGTGGGCGCCCTTTCCAAAACAGGTTGTAACTGTTAATCATGTTTAGTGTTGCTGCAACTAGCCATAGGCCCTAGCTCTTCACCGCCGTCCATATTTATTAGCAGCGTCGTCCAAAGCTCTGCGTGAATAAGTAGTAAGTCTAAACCAAATCAATCATTTGTTGACAGTGGAAAACAAAATCAAGCATTTGCTGTCTTTGCTAGTGACGGCTCAAACTGTTTCTTTTTTTTTTTGGAAAAAACAAACAAATTGTTTGTTATTGCGAGGGCTAGTCGGTAAATTACTTGTTCAACGGCAAATATTTTTGTTTAACTTTTAATAATAATTATCCATGTCAATTATTTTGAATTAGGTGGATTAAAAAAAGATAAAAAGTATGAAATGGCAGAATTGAGCAGTTTTTTAGTCGTTTTAGTAGGTTACAATAATTTGCCTTCATTACACGATCACTAGCCTTTTAATTGCAATCAATATAACATCTTGGTTCAAGTATAACATATTTATCATGGTACTAAGTGTGACAATAAACTCGTTGTCGTTGGGTAAAAATTATTTAAATTAATTGATGATATTTAAAAAAATTAATTTTAATAAACAAGTTAATTTTTTTAATTAAAATAATTTATACTGATCATTTAAGTGCTATAACGGGTTTGTTGTAGCACTTGATACAGCTACGCCTTGGCCATTTTTCATTAGACAACAATTAAGTTGGTCATGATGAATTAACTCTACTTTTAGTAGCGCTCATTAATGCTGTTAATTATAAACCTTTGGCTAAAACAGAATTGTGTAAGCTCTTGTTTTGATTTTTTAAAGATTTATGATTAAAATACACATCACATGTAATTTCATAACCTAGTTGGCTTCTTAGTTGCATGAATGGGGTAGAGTGAGCTTTTTATCGGAGGGAGATGACGAAGGATGATCAACTAGCAAACTATACTGTTCACTTAATTATCAAAGTTCAAACAATTACATAAACATGTAGCACGCATATATGAGGAAAATATTTTCATGCCATATGTAGCCGGCCGCAGCACTGCTTGATTGAAAATGGTTTTGGGCATTCCCTTACACATGGAGGAAAGCTGCGTGCATCAAAGTTACTACTTGTCACGCATCAATCAATTTCAACCGGTATGTGTGGCACGTGTCACACTAAACTCATAAGTCAGTCTAGCTATTTACGTGAAAAAAGTATATGACTTAGTCCCGATGACATTAAGAAAGAAAAATTTATTATAAGAAAATTTTATAATATTTACAGTGGAAACAATAAATACCACGTGTAGGAAAAAGATTATATGCAGGCACTCAGACTCAAAAGGTCATGTGCAGGCAGCAAAAATAAATAAAGCCACGTACAAGTAGTAAGTAAAACTCTGGCAATAATCATTGTTAAAATTGACAGTAATTACTATTTGTATTTATATCAATGATTATAATTAATACTCTTTAATAATATTTATGTAAAAAAATTTAGCCAAAGAACAAAGATACCTCACTTTATTATAATATATTTTTAAGAATAATATAGTTTCACATTGTTATTTCATACCACAATTAGATATTATTATTCTATTTTTGTTGAATTTTCTTTTAAAGTAT
Organism: Piper betle; assembly: GCA_033002965.1. Taxonomy (NCBI): domain Eukaryota; kingdom Viridiplantae; phylum Streptophyta; class Magnoliopsida; order Piperales; family Piperaceae; genus Piper; species Piper betle. The sequence goes on from JAURVB010000835.1 coordinate 83,535, forward strand.
TTTGTTAACAATAAAATTGATAATCTTAGAGATTTTATAATTATTATGGGGAATTAGGATGTTTCCATTTTATTTAATAAAAATAACTAAGTCAAATTCTTAAAATTATTAACAATTTCCATTAAAAAAATCAAATATATGTTATAACTAATAACTATTAACAATGTTTAAAAAAAAAGGGTTTGAAGGACCTAAAGCCCGCGAGCTTTGCCTTTAACCCCTCTATTAACCTCGCTGCCATCGTCTACTCCGGTCGCCGGGAAATCACCAGAGCTCCATCTCCGGCGACCACGGCTCTCCCTGCTCGGCCATTCTCCTTCCCATAATGTCCTTGTAAACCTCATCGGCTGTCGCCCCCCACCTCCGCTGCCCTCCAAGCCACAGCTCCGACCACGAGCAAGTCGTCTCCGGCGGCCGCCCCTCTCCGGCCACTTCCACATCAGCGGCCCCAACGAAGCTGCCCTCGCCGTGCTCGCCGGTGAGCTCTGCTGCTCCAACACCTGCGCCCTCCACCGCGTCCCCGACGTCTCCGACATCCGGACCATGGTCCGCCTCCTCCGGTCGCTCGGCTTCCTGGTCGAGGGCGCCGGACACGGCCACCTGGTGGTGAGCGCCGACCGCATTCGGATGGTGGAGCCCTGCTCCGAGTCCGTGGCCGGTATCCGGGCGGGTTCCTGGTGCTGACTCCTCTGCTGGCCAGGTTTGGGGAGGCGGTCGTCGGTTTGCCCGGCGGTTGTGACATTGGTGCTCGACCTGTTGATCTACACACACCTCAGAGGGCTGCGGCAACTTGGCGCTCTTGTGGAGATGAGTTGTGTTCTATAACTTCTATTGCTATCTCTTTTGATCGATCAGTGTATATATATTTATTCGGCAAAAGTTTTCCCGCGCTCATTGAGCCGGTGGCAGCGCCTGCCCGAATTTTTAAAATAATTACGAGTACGGCTCAGATTTAATAAAAAAATATAAAACAAAACCTTCTGCCCCGTTTTGTGGCCGAGCTCCGGCCAGCCGGAGTGGCTGCCATAGTCGACGGCACCAGGCCCGGGCCAGGTCCAGCCGGCCGTGACCAAAACCTTGTGGCCGGCGAAGTCAGCCTTATTGCCGGTGCTGCCAGGGCCAGGCCACCCATGTCGGGCCTCCCATGTGTGAATATATATATATATATATACTTATTCTTCTTATCCATCTTCCATTTTTGCAAGCCATGAAGTTCATTTCTTTATCAATTTATTTACTAGTCAGGCTTTTTGTTATTCAGCTCATTCCATTTTTTAGGTGCTCTCTCATCCTATTTTGAAGGTTTTAAACTCGGTAAGAGTCCTATTATACCAATAAGATGAACTCATAATTCTAGAATAAAGCTCATTCTAAATAGGACAGTGTATATATATTGATTTAAATTAATTAATAGTTGATTTATTCTTATACTCTCGTTTTGAGCAACTTCTAATTCTAAATTGTCTACGTTAAGTTGACTTTAAATTAAAATAAAAAATCAATTTTTAAGTAATTTTTTTTGTTTTTAAATTTGGTTTTATGTATATTTAAAAAATGCAGAATTATATTTAAAAGGCATCTCGCGCACGGATATCTTATTAGTTTCGGTATAAACGTTGACAATGATCAGCTTTTTTGCATTATCGGCTATTAGATAACTTCGGTAAGCTTGTAGCAAGGTTTCGAATCAAGTTATTCTGAATGTTTTTCGTTTGAGTACAAAGTAATCTACTTGCTGTTTTGTATGTTTTATAGGTGACGTTTTTGGTAAAATGAAGGACCATGTTCAGTCGTCTTGCATTAGTGGTGCTTAGGTAACTTTGGTAAGTTTGTGGCAATATTTACGGCAATGTTCTGTATTCTTATCTTGTATGTTCATTTGAACACAAAATTATCTGCTTAATGCTGAGATGGGAAGGTTTCTAAGAAGCCTAGTTGGAGGTAGGTTCTGTCTTGACTACCCAAGTGTTGGTGTCACACAAATCTTGATGATGGCTGCTTCAATGGCCGTGGGAGAGAGCGTCCTTTCAAATGTTTCCCGACTATGATTCATAGAATCAATGTTACTCATGCATCGTTTATTTCAAATCCGGGATACTTCTGAACTTCAAATTCTTCTTAAACCCCTCCCAGGAGCCTGAAGCCACTGATCTTACAGAATTTTTGGTAGCTAGTGGAGCAAGGATTAAGGGAATTGGGACCAGAAGAATTGTTGTAGGCAGATAAAGAAGGAATGGGGCTGAATTTACTCTTGTTCCAGATCGAATTGAGGCTGGCACCTGCATGTTGGCTGCAGCTATACCTCGTTCTTCTATATCTTAGTCACCTATAATTCCTTGCCATTTGACGTCAGTAACAAACCAGCTATTGGCGATTGGATGCAAGGTGACAAGAAAGAGACCACACATATTGGAGGTATGTTATTTCATTGCACTTTGGGGAAGTTATGTTTATGAGTGTGTGAGGGGTATAAATTTTCCGGGTTTCGGCGTTGCCAGCCGTTTGTGATGAGTTACAAGGTCCCAGCTTTAAGACTGCATCATATCCTAGGTTTCCTATAGGTCTCCAGCCCCAGATCATTGCATTACTTGCAACCTGCTGTGGATCGACGTTAGTAGAAGAGACTGTCTTTGAAAATCGGATGAATCATGGTATGTCTTGGTTGAAACAACATATTTTTTATGTTGAGGTGAATAGAGGATCATTAAGGATAACTAGCACTCAATACGGGTGACCTTCTTCTTGTAAAGACTGTACAATTTGTCAAATTGTTGCCATGGTGCTGTTGTTCAAACTTTCATCTCATTCTTTTATCCAGTTATGCCTAAAAGACCTTGTTTGAAGGCATCCTGAAAAACGATGTCAATAGACCCACGTTATTTATCTCTACAGTCAACCGAGTCTGAGAAATGCCCATATGCCAAGGCTGTACTGTCGGTATTCAAAGATTAAAGATAATTCAGCAGCTCTTCCGAGCCCATTGAAGGTTTGTGTTGAACGTGTCCCGGCTACTGTTCAAGCAATTAACTGTTGTCATCTTCATCCTCTTGGCAGTGAATGAACTGAAGAAGCTAGGGGCCCAAGTGTGTCAGGAAACTCCTGCATTGTATCTGGTGAAAGCTATAAAATTTTTTTCCTATTAAACCACATTCCCTTCATTATGGTGCAGAGATGAAATGCTATACTGTTCTCTTTGCTCTTTTGTTTAGTAAATTGCAAGGGTCTTCAGTCGTGGCCGGGGATTTAAGACGTGGTGTCTCGCTGGTCTTAGCTGGAATGGCTGCAGAAGGAACCACTGAGATAACAGGTCCTTTTCATATTGATCGGGGTTATGAAAATCTGGAAGCAAAGCTTGTATCACTTGGTGTTCATGTAGGAAGAATTGGTCCGACTCTGAGCAACACTAACTGTACCAATGGATATGAAATTTAATTTCTGGGATCATGTTCATCTTTTAATGGGTTTTACGGCTATACGTACAGCTAAAGTTACAGAGCTGAATGTTTTTCTTAATGTTCTACCTCCAACAAAATCTGATGCCCTCTAAATATATACAGGTTTTCCTAATGCAATACAAAAACAATCACAGATAAGAAAAACTCTTTTCAACGAAAATAATATATAGCTGAACTCTCACCCGACACTTATCTATCATTTGTTTTCAACAAAGCCTTTTCTTTCTGGACGGCATCCTACTAACAAAGAATCATCACAAATTTCCTTGTCCGATTGGTACACTTGTAAGATTGGCCGCAACGGAAGAGGAGCCGGCCAAGGGAGACATCAATTAGGTAGGCGTGTCTGCGGTTGCTCATGTCACGAATCTAAGCGGGTACAAAAAAACCCAGTGTTGATTTAAGAAGAAGTTGATTACATGTTTAATAAGTAATTATACATTAGATGGGTTTGGGCCTTTTGCAAAATGACTAACCACAAGATTATGTATAATTAAGTTATACCCCACCTTGCTGAAACATCCTCATGCATCCATCATGCACTTAAACTAGCCCGAATTCCTGCACAATACACGGGTATTGTATACAAATAAACACATTAAATTAAATATAAATAAAAAAATATAGGAGACATTTGCTGAAAAGTAAAAGAGACTGAAGTGATGTGTGTGTTGTTTTTATTATATTTATAATCATGATAAAAAAATATTTTATCACGTATTGGGTTGTAATTTAATTGATTAAAAAGATCTTATAATAGGAGGTTATTATTTATTAAAAATTTTATTGTTACCATAATATTTGCTATTACTTTTTGGAAACATCTAAGTAGATGCGCACTATCTTAACATTGTCAAGTAAATGTCCAAACTTGCCACAATCCATGTATTACGATACAATAATAAATATTAAATACATATATAAAAACAACCATGCATGTATATTAAGAGGTTTGGAAAAAGAGTAAAAGTATTTGAAGTTGCATGACTGCATGTACATAAAAGATTGATATGCTTCTCCTTCTTCCAAGTGGTTGAGACATATCTGTGGGCCGATCGATATTAAAATTTCTCAGTAAGGTCACAAACCCTATATTCACGAGTTACCTTTAAAAAGTTGCAATCTCTTTAAAGATTAAAAATCACAACTTAAGAAGTGTAGCCTTTAATAAAGAATAAAGGGACACATTTCATAAAAAAGTGCCTTTTTAAGAAAAGATGCACTAGCTTTAAGAGTAAGGAAAGATCATATATATAGCACTTAGAGCAAATATAGAAAAAATTAAAGTTCCTTCAATTTTTGACGGGTCACCACGTGTTTGAAGAGTCGCAATTTACTGTGTTGGCCTTTTAGAAAAAAATACATCTTATAATAGCACTCTCTTACGACGAAATGCACCGTTTAGGAGAAAGGAGAGAATGGAAAGCCGTGATAGCAAATTTGGGTAAAAAAATTCCTTCCTTGCTTATAGTTAAGTATTAGATACACGACGATATATATGATATAAAAAATTTTATTATGTTAATTTACAAAGTTTTTCAGGAACAAATTAATCTAATGAAAACTATATATATATATATATATATATATATATATATTATTATATATATATATATATATATATATATATATATATGTATGTATATATATGTGATGGGGGGGGAGATGTTGAGAATTTAAGAACCCAACCAACATCCCACTGTATATGGACACACAAGATCAAAGAGTAGCTAATTCATGTGATTTCTCAATCAACAACTTGCAATTATATATTTTGATGGATCTCTATTTGAGTACGTTGTTATAAGTAGGCACCTCTAGCTAGTTTACAGTGATATATATATATATATATATATATATATATATATATATATGATAGCCTTGAACATTGGGTAATATTACCGCAGGCAAGAATCATCATTAGGCTTCCTCATTTACATAATAAAGCCTTAGATCTCAACACTGATTGATGATCAAACCATAATCATGTGACAGATCCCCTTGGGGTATATTTAATTAGGAATAATATGCTTGAATATATAGAAAAACACTGAATTGCATTATGCCTAAAAAACCATACTAATTACTTGCCTAAACCTCACAGTACTTATAACTACTTGATTAATTCAAGAAAGGCAAACATTTCACCATGTTCTACTTATTTCTTTCATTTCATATGCTTGGTAACTCCGCCTTGTGTTTTTCAGTCCCAAATCTATACAAACGGAGAGAACGAAATCAGAGGCCATACGATCGTCAAAAGTTTGCTATTTATAATCACAAGAATTATAATTTAAGATCTATGTTCATAACACCCATTCGGTATAAGGTGGAAGAAAAAGAAAAGAAAAGAATTTGTCTTGGTCATGAGAGGGAAGAAGAAGAAGATGTCCGGTAGTAAACATCTTCCTTTGAATCTGGACCCGAACACGAGAGTCCTAATTTATGAAGATACAATGCACGCAAGGAAAAATCAAAACTAGGGCTAAATGAAGTATGATCAGCAGTAATAAAACAAATTATCATCTACAGTTTGCAGGAGTTAAAAATAAACACAGAGAAACAAAAACATCACCAAATTAATGAACTAACCAAAACAGAACTGGATGGAAGCCAGGTTCGTGGCTATATCTGCTATATTATAAACCCACTTTGCAACTTTAGTAATTTGTAATCGGCAAGATACTAATCCCTGCCACTTTACAATCTTCTCTTGCATTCGATGTATATGGATATCATAAAAATTCTTCCAATCAACCTATTATATATTGGTTAGAAAAATGCTTAATTAGTAGTAAGCTACTCACCACACATATCATTGGAAACTGAAAAATAATGAATGAATGAATAAGCTATGGACATATATACCGCATTAATATTATATATATATATATATATATCCAGCAAAATCTTAATCTATTCAAGCCGATCGAGCTCCATGTGAGTGGCAGTATACATAGCAACAAATAATATATGGGTAGCTAGCTGGTTCTAATCCCTCTCTAGTTGAATGAGAAATGCCATTCCTTTTTTTGTAGTAGATTGTAGTATAGCATCCATTCAGTATTTCAGAAATTGTTTCTCATTAGCTCAATTAAGTAATCTACTCTATTCAGTATTTGCTTTCATCTAATATTCATACATTTACATCTCATTCAATTTACTGTTAATTGTATGATCACTCAATTATACATATGTTGTCGTATATGTTAATTTAAAATAAATAACTTTCCTGCTGCAAACTGCTACATATCAATGGTTATCAACTAGACATGGATATTATCACTATATATCCACACCCGGGGAATTATCATTGGATTATAATGGTGTAGAATTGGAATGCCCTTGAATCTTGCTCGAACATGCCCCTTGAACTATTACTTTCTGATCTGTATCGAGTCCGTGAATATTAATGCGTCTTTCATGCGACCGGCATGCATATCTTGTTGGCCATATTGCTAATGGCAACTAGAACAACCTAGCTAGTATAATATAAGCAATTTGTAAAAACAAGAACCTAGCTGGCTAGTAATATAAGCAGCACATTAATTATAATGATAAACCTAGAAATATATATAAGCACATTGTCTCATCATCCTTAACTATAAGCTACCATTTACTCATGTTTCTAGGATATCTTTTTTATAATGCTAAGTTTTAGTACCTCACAATTAACAACAGAAGATAGCTATCATAATTGATAACAAGCAAGTCCGCTGGTAAATTAATGTACTGAAAAGAAGAAGGAAAAATACAATTAACAAAGGAATGGATGGTCAGTACTATATATTAGATGACAAAGAGACGTCAGACACAATTTTGAGTGCAATGCAGCATCTATAACTCATATATATAGTGTCAAGACAGACAGAGATCTACATATCATTCATGGGGAGCAGAATAGCGTGTAGAATCTTGAAAGAGCCAAAACAGATGAAAAGTTAACATAAAGTTACAAATATAAAATAGTCATCTGTCCGATCGATACTAGCCAAAGAAATTAAGAAAGATATGGAAGAGAGCTCTTGAGCATTATATATGAAATCTAGGTAGAACCATACAATATAGCAATAATAATATTCATGCAACACATTCAATATATATTCGGCGCCAATTACTTATATATCAAATCCCTCAAACGAACTATGATTTGGGTTTATTCATTGTTTCATCCTCATCATCATGCAAAGGTGAGAAAGGTATGCCAAAGTGATGTACCAGAGAATTGATATGATCACTGCATATGTCATCACTATATATATTGATCGTTGATCATGAGCTGGGGCGCTTGCTCTGATCTCCACCTTCAACGTTACTACTTTGGCTTCTCTTCTTCTTCTTCTTCTTGTAAGGGATCCCTCTTGCCTTAGATTGACACTCTTTCACCTCCCTCAGGTAAACCCTAATGGGGCCGGTTCCGAAGGGATTCGTCTCCGGCGAGCCTCCGTTCTCCTCGTAGGCGGCGCGAAGGCGGCCGATGAGGGCGTCGAGGCTGCCCCAGGCCTGACGGAGGGGGCAGGTGCAAGGGGCAGGCGGATCTGGCTGGCCAAAGTAAGCGCAGCCATGGAGGTGCACCTTTGTCTTCCCAAACTGGTCCAAATACCTTAAAAAGTCCAGGACATGGGTGCAGTTGCACTGGGAGAGTGAGACAGGTGGCCTCTGGTTCTTCAGATACTGCCCAAAGGTGTTCCAATCCCTCCTCTTCTGAGACTCGTACCGGCTTAGCTGTGTGGTGGAGCTGGCCGGAGCATGATGCAGATCGCAGGAGGTAGAACGGGAAGATGGCCCCTCAAGAGGGTCTTTCCCTCTCTCATGGCTGGCCATGGCCGACTACTGGTTTTAGTTTCCACCCACTGTGTGAAAAGAGGGAGGAGTAAGGCAAGTGGTGGAAGGAGGGAGACATGGAGAAGGGAGTCCAATGCTAGACATTATGCATATCAAATCGAAGTCCTGTTGGGCTTACTTTACCTGATGGCCTTTTTATTTTGTTTACTTATTTATTAATCTCCCATCTTGTTCTACCTATTAGTTTAATAAAATTATCCCACTTTTATGATCTTCACATATATAATGCACATCAATTACTTCGTCCTATGTTAACCACAATTATTATACTCAATGATTACCAATCGATCGATGTCATTTTGGATTTTGGTACGTACAGCCTACGTATTCATATATATTGTGTGCCGTATATATAGCTACATATAATACAAACTGATATATAATAATTTTAATACTATGAATTTTTTATGGTTCACAGTGGGTAGTTATGGATGTATTATTACACGTAGTTAATAAAATACCCACAAATATAATCTATTAGAAGAAAAATTAATAACGACGATTCTGATTCAAAAAGCTCAGATCTAAAAAAGTTCACGCCTTAGCATTTCTAATATATATTATAACTGCTAGTTAGACGTGATGAATAACGGTATATGATAAACAAATGGAGAACCAAGAAAAGCATTTGTGTGTGGATGTCATCGTATGAGCAGGCAAGAGCATTGGATCCGAAAATATAAAGCAATGTTTTTGTCCTAAAAATATATTCACGTCCGAGGTATTGGCGAAGGCGTATGTGAGAAGACAAGAGGGATGGAACATCCGGTGAGGAAATTGACAAGACCAGAGTCTGTGAACATTAACTATTCATTGGCTAATGGCTATTATATAACTCGGCGTATATGTCGCAGGCCAGGATAAAACTGCCTAAATGCATGTGATATGTTGAAGATGTATGAAAAGTATTGAGCATTCATGTTTTGTGTGACTAGGCCGAGATATTTGAGAGGAATTTTGGTGAGAATAGTATTAGCACGCATCCTTTGCTTTCTATTGGAATATGATACATGAGTGTAGTACTGTACAGTGATGTGGTGCGTTGAGTGTAAAATACGTTATATGAAAAGCTTGATAAATATGATACACGATCAATGATTCAGTGTGCTGTGAGACATAAGTATTGTGAAAGATGTTTTCAGTTCTTCAACCATGCAGCCGGTAGTCCAGCTCATAAGTCAAGACATTGAGGTTGCTTGGGTTGCTCAATTATAAATCATAATTTGTTTGTCTTATGAACAACGCTAGCTAGCTGTATTTATATATATAATCCACCGTGAAATATACGGCTAAATCAATAGTTTTTAGATGAGAAAAAATCATGTCTTGAAAGTGCTGTATTGTAGATGTACTTGAGGTAGCTCAGTAAATATAGATGAGACTGTATATTAATTTTAAGCCACAATTTGAATAACTCCAAGCAGTCTCGAAAAAGAATGATGTATAGGTTGCGATCTGACATGAACATAAAATGGGGAGACTAGTTTAACAACCGCATATTATTTTTCTTTCAAGATGGGGTCATCCCTACATCATAATTATCTCAGTACCTTTCCCTTTGAGATGACAAACACTATTTTGTATTGGAAAATTCCTAATTTTTTTAACACATTTCAGACTCCGTAACAAAAATGTTGACATGATCAGATGCATATATAATTATTACAACTGGTTGTTTTCCTACAAGAAAATTGTCTCTTGAGACAGGCATATGCGGCAACCCCTTGGATCAAAACTACAAATTTTCTCCCATATTATTAAAACACAATATTCTATCTAGCCAACTCTGAAGAGAACAAAACAAACTAGAAGATAATATAAATCCGAATAAACATGGGACAAGCTAATTGGTTTATACCTTGTTCGGTGGTGCAAAGTACACCGCTTGTTGCAGGACTTTTTTTTTCCAAGCCTTGTTGCAAGACTTTATTGTTATGGCAGACTATAACTCCGCCTTTCAATTGATTGCCGGCAAGAAAAGCTTGCCCAGATGCAGGGTGATGCAAGACATATAGTAGAAGGCACTTATATATATATCTACTTCTTCTAACCTCCGCATCCCTCGTCAATAGAGAAAGCAAGGAAGGTGACGAATTGATAATGAAACATGCTGGTGTCTGCAAAGGTCAGACGCAAGAAGCGTACATCAACCAGGAATTGCTAAACACGATGCATGTTCCGATGTCTTCGCCATTGCACGAGGATGAACGACAGAAGTCAAAGGTGAATAATGGGCTGATGGCCGACCTTACGAGCAGACCAACCTGACTAGAGCTGGGAAATCTACTGAGACCAAGAATTATAAATTAGGACATGAACTACATGCACTTCTTCCAATTGTATGACATTGTTATCTTACAAGCAGTACCCTTTTTTGGTATGATGTAGCTACTAGTACTGCAAGAAGATTGAAACTTTGATCGATCTGTACATTTGTTTTTCTGTGTACTGATCATCTTATATCTAGGAAGAATTTTATTAGAAGGTAGGTATAAGCTAGAACTGAATATTGATATAATATGCAAAATTTATAAGTATGGGAATACAAAAAGGGAGCAGTTATATATATATATATATACAACGACATTATTGGTGTGCATGCATGTAGACAGAGCACTCCTCGTGTGAGCGGAATAACTGGGTACGATATCTGTCAAGTCGGGGGCCTTGAAAACTGCCGGCCTTGTTTCCTCGCCGGGAAACAGCTACCTTTAAGCACCGATTTGCTAAGATCCTTGCATGCGCTGCGCAGGGGTCCATTCCTTTCATGCACATCCATCATTCATTCATATTCATATATATATATATATATATTCATTACAATATACCCCTGAATTCACGAGCTTAATGTCAGATTTCTCTCCATCCCCATCGGTTCCCACCCTCTTATTTGTAAATTTATAAAACATTGGCATTAATATTAATTGATCCTGTTAATCTAATTTTCAGCTGATCAAAAAACATCCGCCTTCTCAGAAGCTACTATTTGCTTTTTCCCAGTCATATATGTTGTAAAGTAGATCCATTTCGTCCATTCCACTCAACTTATTACCATGTTGGTGGTGGGGAGTGTGTGTCAACTTTCCTTTATGTTGACAATCCAAAGGTATGTGTGTTATTGGGTAGCTAGAAAAACAAGCATAGTTGTAGATTTAACTTATAATTGTTTCCCGTGCAACATATATACATCTGAACTTTGTTAATTTTCCATAATTAATCATGCATGTAGTTTATTTAATTGATGAATAGAAACTAGCTAGCTAGAGATTGCTGATTTAATATTCATTTAACGTGAATATGCACTCAAAGCAGGGATTGTATGATTGATCAATCTAGTCCTTCATTTTCAATTGTGGATTTTCGTGAAAGGTTTGCAGTAAGGAAGCAATAGTACCCTATTAGAAAATAGGAAGAACATATACATATATACATACATATAAATACAAGAAATAGTAATATTATTATGGATTTGTGTGTCATTAGTCCATACAAGAGGAATCGAGTGGTGGGGCAATCGAATTAAATAAAACATGATGGGAAGCAAATGGGGGCGGAATATTTGGTTTGTAGCAGCTTAGATACACATCAGATTGCCTCAATAATGGAAGAGAAAGCTGCTTTTAAAACAAAAAAATTAATTTAACAATCAAAATGGGAGCACTGTTTGCTTTAATACGAAGAAGACAGTAGTCCGATCATCTTCGCCTTTGATCGTCAGGGACAGCTGATGAGTCGTCCCCACCAAAATTCTTCGTTTCACGTCCTTTCCCTTCTTTTAGTCAATACTGCACCTCATCAAATCCTTCTTTCACCCAGATATTGTACGAGATTCATGATAATGACCACCCCTTTATATTATATTATTTATTTCTTCATCCATTTTCCCGACTAGATCCTGTAAAAGTGGCACTCAACCAATCTGCTATGTAGGCAGCTACAAAACCCATCTAGGATTTAAGAATATTCACAACTTTCATTGGCAAAAGTAGTCCCACTCCAGCAACAGCAGCTGGAAGCGCCGGTCCAAGCAGTGATGATCATTTGTCTACTCGACAGTCAAGTCTCAAGTCTGTCTGTTTGCTTGTGACATACAAGTATATATTGCAAATCTATATTAGTCTCAAGTCTGCTCATTACCAATATGGCACTGTAAGTATGAGGAGCCAGCGGCACACTGACACCAACGCAACCTATGCAATTGTAATCTTGGATTGTTGATTATTGATGGTGGTCTGTTTAACAAACCATCAAGTATACAATTACCTTGTGACACATACATTCAACTCTTCGAGAATGGAACCAATCTTGTTGCCCTACCAAAATCTTTCATATATCAGTCAAGCAGAGCCAATTTCCAAAGGGGTGTCTGAATCTAAAAATGTTATCGATTGTGGCAATGACTGGGGCTCTGCCCATGCAAGTTGCACCGTATTCCACCGAAATGTTGCAAGCTGCCATCTCATCGTGTAAATCATGCGCCCCATGTCCATCAAAAACTAACAGTGATTTGTATTTACTTGAATGGTGATCGATCGGTGGCCGCTGCTACAACTAGAGAACATTACCTTTGAGAATGGAACTTTGATTTCATGAGGTTCAATGACATTATCCAGCGCCCAACAAAGAAAAAATTTCCCGAGGTGCTGCAAACATGTTTTTTTGCTAATTTTCTGTTCCAGGTCTCTCTTGCAGAGTCCTACAAATAGAGGTTTCATAAATTTCAAAAATTAACTGCAGAAGAATCAACATTTGAACTGATTTTACATGATATCATGGCAGCAATATCAGTGACTAAGAAAAACTGGGATAATGGAAGCAAGAATTGAACACAGTTTTTGCAAGTGCGACAAAAAGCTCATGTTGCCGACAGCACCTTCCTTGCCCCCTGAAACCCCATTGAGGTAGACACATTGTCCACCTCTATTTGAGAGGCGTTAACCGGGGCTTGTTGATGGAGGCTTTGGCAATGGCAGGACAACATAAAATACCAAGCTGCCAACCTTCTCAGCTGAAGATACTTAAATTTGATATTATATATGTATTCTCTCCAACTACTGCCGGGCCAGTAATTTTGCCAATCTGTTGGGTAGACGTAACTAAAATCTCATTGCCACCAATGCACTTGGAACACCAACAGCTTTTCGAACTGATTCCATTACATGTGATAAAAAAAGTTTCTTTAAATCTTGAAATACTTGTATCCATCCTCCGGGTTTGTCATACCTTCTTCCCAATCACCCATGCATTTACCACCGAAAACGACCTGCTGGATGCCAAGATATCTGTCCATAGTTTTATAGCATTTAAATGCCATGAACAAAATAATGCCAACAAATGAGGAGCAGAGCAGGGAGAAAGAGAGATAGATAGATGCTTTACTCCGAGCTGAGAGCCGTTAAGCAATTAAGGAGAACATCCACAGCAAAAAAGTCACAGGTTCCAAGATCTACCCTGTGAGGCAAATCCACGTTACAGTTTTTTAAAAAACTGTTATCGGTGACAGAATGAGTGAACCAGGTGTTTAAATAAAGTTGATCTACCAAAAACGGCACCAGTTGTCTTGGAATTCAATGTTACTTATGTCATGGAATGATGAAGGCATGGCTTTAGCCCCTTTCTCAGAATCATAGAAAGGATCGTAGTCCATAGATGAATTAGCCAGCTGCAGAAAAACCAAAAAGGTCAAGAATGCATACACTAAGACCAAAATGTGCTTCCTGATATGGCACTTTACCAACATCGGTGCATGCTTTCATTTTTTCCCCTTTTTTTCTTCACTTGTTATTTTTACCCTTGGAGAGTGGAATTTGACAACCTTACCATTGCATGATTTGCTCCCTAGAGTAAGTGTTTTCAAAACAGAAAGAAATTAGTCATAATGATGGTCTAACTGAAGAACCAGAAGATTGTAATTGTTTTACTTGATGCAGCAACCCAGAAGCATTAGTTAGTAGCATTCACAATATTCAATAACTAAGCCACTATTTCTTTAAAACTTTAAGCGGAAAGGGTTTTCAAGATGATAAAATACCAGCTTAATTTGGAGAAAATAAGTGCAAGTTCGCATTAAGCTAATGTCAATTAATGCACAAACCTGCAAGTTACTAGAGTTAAAAGCTCCTAAACGCCCCATTACGTACCATGCTTGAATAACCTGCTAGAGTGAACTGGTCATTGCCAAAAGATACTATTAGGAAGATAAGCACTCTGATGTTATGTGAAATCTCAACTTACACTACCAATAAGATCAACATCACGATCAGATGGTGCCCCATAAAGCTCAAGCCAGATGTATGAGTCAAGGGGGTTGAAGCTGTGACAATAAGAGCAATGGCTTCATAAATGGCTATTTTAAACTTATAGAGAGAAGTGCGTTATATAGTATATGTGGGCAACAATGGATGAAAGGATGACAGCAAAATAACATTCAAACATACAGCAAACAGATTCTAGGTTTCTTGATATAGAAATGTAGTCTACTTCTGTCACATCCGAAAGATACAAAATCCAGAATAAGAGAACATTAACTATGGGATTTAGTATGTGCATATAGGGTACTTATAAATCATGGGCCTGTATTTCTAATCTATAATCTCCCAACAATTCTTTTTCATCTCTTTTCCGTTGTCAATTAAATTATGTACATTGTCAAGTTTGGAGAATTTCAACAGGAGCTTCCTTAATGGTAACTTCCACAAACATTCTAACTATGGACAAGTCTCACCCTAAATGGCCTGATTAGCATATTCTCTCCACAACTACATCCATATTGATTCCTAATTAGTTGCCACCAGTTCACTAAAAAATACTGCCGATACATTAAGCTCACAAATGCGTTCACTAAGGAAATAAAGAAGAAACACAGAACTATTCACATCTCATATTCACATTATATGGTCTCAAATAAAAAAATCTCTTCTTGATTACCAAGCAAAATCTTGAATTGAAAAAAATATATATATAACCACATCTCTAGTCTTGGCACCTCAAGACAATCTCAGCTAGATGGAATTTCCTGCCTGAAAACATCCTATGAAACTCATCACTTCAATTAGCTTATTTAGTTGTTAAACAGTCCAGGCTTCAAACAATAAATTCCACATACACCTTGCAGTCATTAGTCATTTACCATAAGCAATTTCCGGGCATGATGATAACTAGGGTTATCACACCACTGCAACTACCTCTTTCACCCTCCATAAAGAGAACTAGCATAAATTATCGAACCATTATCATGCAGAATTGTTCCCAACATAATATTGGAATGCAAGGATCTTATCCATATTTCGTCAAGAGTGAAAGGCTACAACCGATGAATAAATTACTCACTCTCTAAAGCTGACTTTAAATGCAAGAACTGAACCAGTTTTTGACTTTTGAAAATCTCTACCCTTCTTCCGAACTCTCTCTTCAACCTAAATCAATCAAGAAAGAAAAGAATTGTCAAATTATCACTGCATGTGACGATTCAAATATCTCTTGTCAATTTGTCGTGACAATTAGAAAACAGAAAGCAAGCATTGAAAACATATGGCATTTTTTATTTTTTTTAAAGAAAAAAGATACCCTTTTCTTCATCAGCTCCGGATCACCAACGCTGTCCCCAAGCACAGCACGTAATTCTACATCATCTCGACATGCATCTTCTAGAATTCTGCTCATTCAAAAAACAATGCAATGCATCCAATTAAACAAGTATATCAACCATGATTCATCTCCACTAGGCTATTACTAACTTCATAAGCAAGACTACGTAAAAAAACCACATAGTTATTACTTAGCCCACGCAGGGTAATTGTTCCTGCGCTCATGCTCCCGTCTCCTCTTCTCTTCCCTAACCTTAAGCAATCTACGACCTCGAGCAGTGGTACCGGAACCTTTTACATCCTGCTCTTCCATTTTCCGACTCGAAGCTCTAATTCCACCAAAAACCACCCTTTCGGGAAGGGATTGAAGGTTCCCACGAAGCAAAGTAAGTCGGGCGAAAATGGAAGAACAAGGTGACGACAGACTTGCACAAGTCCTTGTACCGAGCAAGCCGTCCCACATCCAATTCGCCATGATTCAACCACTACCCTAGGCAATCAACCCATGCAGCACCATGATAAGATTATAATCACAACCCGGTAAACAGACGTAACAAGGCAGTTCAGAAAATTCTGCAAAATTGAGCTCAGACAATAAATTGAATTCCACAAAGGATGATTAACAGGAAGTTCATGAGTAATAATAATAATGACAGAAAATTCACAGTACCCACCAGGGGGGAAAAAATGAACTATAAAAGTACATTTTGCAGTTCAAATTGCGGATTTTTTCTATAATTTGCAGAGGAATTACCCGAAAATGGGACGAACGAGCGGCCAACGAAGTATCAGCACAGCAGACTTCCGACGAAACGCTCCAGAGCAAGAAGATGATGAAGAAGGGCGCGTATTGGGCCGGATTAGTTGGGTGTCCAATTCAGAAAAAGCCCACAAACAAGAACATCTAGGACCTTTGGGGGTGGAATCGGTTTAGCCTGAATCAGTTATATATTAAAATTTCAACTTAGTCAAAATTAGTGGGTTATTATTATAAAATATATCATTCTGATGTAATTTTCATGTTATAATGTGTATTATATTTTTGGATTTTTTTTAAAATTATTTAAAGTTAGTTATTATTTTTAACTTGAATCGGAGTCGAGTTAACTTTTAATTACGAGAATGCCATCCCTCGTTCTCCCCCGCTGCTGTCGTCACCTCCCCACCTTGCCTTCGTCGCCGCCCTATTGCCCTGTCGCCACCCCTCCTCGCCTTCCACCCCGCCTCGCTGCCCCAAAGCCGCCCTCACAACTCGCTCTGCCCTGCCTCGTTGCCCTGCCACCTCCCTTGTCTTTTGCGCCACGTCCCACGCCGCCGTTGCCCCCCAGCCCCAGCCCCACCCCCACCCCCCGGTTGCCCGTCGCTGCCCTTGCGGCCTCCCTGCCGCCGGCTGAAATCGGCACGAGCCGATTCTAGAAATCGGTCAATTGAGCCGATTCTAGAATCAGCTCGAATCGAGTAAAATCTATCGAGTAAAATCTGTGGATTTGCAGACCGATTTGAGCCTAGCCGATTCACGTTATTTTTTAAATCGGATCGTCGCCGATCTGATTTATGCAACTTGGCATATTATATATGTATCACAAATTTTTATTGAGTTTTTGAGCGTTTTCAATTTTCGATCTGATATATTATTAATAAAAAAATCATTTATTGTAAATACCAAACGAATGAGTAAAGTATCGGTCCTCCCCGTTGCGAGATTAATTTTAGATGTCGGTCCAACATGTTTACGTTTGGTTGATGTTAATTCAAGTCGGATGAATTTTGGGCCACCCACCCAAGAACAGTGCACCTCTCCATTCATTCGTTCATTCATTCCATGAATGAAAAAAAGGGGTTGTTTAAGTCGGATCAAGTCCATATATATTCAGCAATGATCACACACATACTATTTGGGTCGTGGTTTTTGACAACACGAAGTACAAAATCCGGTTTTATTTAATAATTAACAAACTTCCATTTGCATCATAATCATAATTACTACAAGAATGCAACCACCTAAATCCATCTCCTCACTTGTTGATGGCAGGGACCTTGATGTAACCGACGTGGGAGGAAGAGGAAGAGGAGACTTTAGTAAGTGCTCCACCCCGCCCACTTTGAAATAGTCAGCGCCGCTGCACAGCCGCGGCCGCGGCAGAGCACAGTAGGAGCTCCACCCCTTGGCCGACGGGCACGCGAGGCACATCTCCTCTCGCACACCTCGACCACCCGCTCAGCCGCCCGTCGACGGAGAAGAAGGCGAAGGTCACCTACCACGACACGGTGTCGACCATGTCGTAGTAGGTGTAGACCAGGAGGTTGCCGTTTGACTCGATGCGGGCGAAGGAGAGGGTGGCGTTGTACTTGGGCCGGCCGATGATGAAGGAGACGGAGGCGGCGGCGCCCACCACGAGGTTGAGCTTGAGCTCGTAGGCGTAGGCCTCGATCGTCTCGGGCTCGACGGCGAAGTTAACGGAGTTGATCGGCCCGGTTGTGCCCAGGATGCCATCGGAGTAGTTGTAGTAGGCGATGCGTCGGTTGCTGGGGACTTCCACGTACATGGCCAGCCCCTTGGGCTCCAAGACGAGACTGTAGCAGCCGTTGGAGGAGTCGGCCGGCGATGCCCGGCCGACGAGCCTGTTCCTACCGGAGGAGATGAGGAGGGACTGACCGACGAGGAGGGTGTCCGTCGGGTGGTCGAAGCTCTGCCACACGAACTTCCCCGACCTGTCGAGGAGCACTACGTTGCCGCTGGGGAGGAGGCGGAGGCCGTCCACGCCTTTGTTGGCCGTGCCGGTCTGCCAAGCGACTTTCCCGCCGGCGTCGGCTAGGACGAGGTTGCCGTCGCGGGAGAAGGTGAGGATGGCGTTCTCGCCGACGGGGCGGCTGCTGTTGGCCTCCCAGACCCAGCGGCGGACGGACTCGGAGCGGGTGGCGCCCGTGCTGAGGGCGAGGAAGAAAGGGGATGGGGTGGTGTTGTAGAAGCATACTTGGAATGGGTAGGCGGTACGGGGAGGGTGTGTTGTTGAGTTTACCTATATCGATGCTTAAAGCGTAACGAGAAAATCTTATTTGTTAACTTTTAAGAGGGACATATGGTAGTCCGGGCTTCGTACTTTGGCGAACTCGCTTAACGTATTTAAACGACTGGGTGACGGTAATTTGATCTAGGGAAATGGCGGGTAGAAAGAGGCAAAAGGAGACTAGAGAGTCACGGGTCTAGTTCACAGGACGTGACAAGGCTAGGGTTTGGTGGTTGTTCCTAGCATTCCCGTGTTCCTATGGGGTGACCGGGGTTGCCCTAGTGGTGGAAACAATTGGCCATGCTAATCCGTGTTGAAGTTGAAGGTAGATGAACCATGGTGCACGTAGCTGTGGAATGACCGAGCATTGTGGTCGAGCAAAGTATCGGTGACAGCGAGTATTGGCATATGCAGTGGGAATGGCGTACCGGGCATGTGGCTGGGTTCGAGCAACAATAAACCTCAAGATGTTAATTGGGTCGTGAATTGGGTCCAGGCGGGTGCAGTTGACCGAGCACTAGGCTGGGAGTAGCGAGCATGTTGGCATGAGCATCGGCAGGCTATGTCGAGCAAGTTACCGATCATGGACGAGTAGCGTGTACCGAGCAGCCTGACCTAGTGATGCATGAATCGATCGATTCCAAGTGGAATCGGCTGATTTGAATCGGATCGGCACCGTGCCGATCCAATTTTGGGGCTGAATCGGTCGGCCCCGAATCGGCATCCAACTCGGCCGATTCACCTCAATTCCAACCGAGTTAAATCCGACTTCGGAATTGAGGTAAATCGGAAAGAATCGGTTTTTGGACAAATTACTAAAATACCCTAGGTATGATATTTATTAAATTATTTAATCATGGGTAAAATTGGAATTTTGATATTAAAATGCCCCTTTCTCCCTCCGCTGCTGATGCTCCTTCTCTCCGGCAGGGCTGGGTGGGGCTGACGGGGGGGGGGCGCGTTGCCGGCTGGGGAGGCGGGGCCGGCCAGGCGATGGGTCAGTGATGCGTCGAATGGCGGTTGCATACAGATGTGGAATTGCTGAAGCGAGGGTTTCTAGCGCAGTCTCAGCAGGGTAATGCTGACTGTGTGGCAGAAGGAGATAACTCAGTTCCGGGAAGGCTCAAGGTGCCAAAGCCAAAGAAGTTTGAGGGGAATCGATCAGCCAAGGATCTGGAAAACTTCATCTGGGACATGCAAGAGTATTTCACTGTCGTGAAAGTTCCCGAAGAAAGACAAGTTTCGATGGCCAGCATGTTTATGTCTGGGGATGCCAAATTGTGGTATCGTACTCGCACCGAAGAGGGAGAAAGTGTTGGACGTCCCAGAATAGAAACTTGGGAGCTACTGAGGAAGGAGCTTCGGGAGCAGTTTTTGCCAACCAACACTACCTGGGTGGCAAGGGATCGACTTAAAAAGTTGAGACAGACAGGCACAGTACGGGAATACGTCAAGGAGTTTAGCTCGTGTCTCTTGGACATCAAAAATATGTCTGAAGATGATAAATTGTTCAATTTTATCAGTGGTTTGCAGCCATGGGCACAAGTAGAACTGAAACGACAAAAGGTGCAAGACTTACCCGCAGACGATGGTAGCAGCAGATGCTTTGGTGGATTTCAAGACAACTGCTGGGTCTAAGGATGAGGATCCGACCCGAAAATCCAAGGCTGGCCGAGACCATCAGCGTGAGCACAAGGTGAAGTCGTCCAAGCCGAAGAAGAAGAAGAACTTCAGCTTTAGGGTAGTGGACAACACTCGGGTTACTGATGTGAAAAAGTCCGGTTGTTTCTTGTGCAATGGGCCGCACAGAGCTAAGGAGTGTCCGACTAAAGGCAAGATCAGTGCTTTGGTGGCAGCTGCAGACGGAGACCAGGGGGATCCAGGTCCTTCTGCCTGAGCGTCAACCCTTCAGATACTCGGGGCTATTCGAGCTGGACAGGCAGCTTCAGAGGGAGCTGATTTGATGTATGTGCCGGTGGTAGTGAATGGGAGGAAAGTTTCGGCCTTAATTGATACTGGTGCGACGCACAGTTTTGTCTCTAAGGGGATGGCTATGAGACTTGGGCTGAAAATAGGAATCAACACAAGCAAGATCAAAGCGGTGAACTCGCAAGCTAGACCCGTGGATGGAATTTCCAAGAACATCAGGATACGCTTGGGAGAGTATGAGGGGAAGCTGGACTTAATGGTGATCGAAATGGATGATTTCAACCTCATTCTGGGCAATACCTTCATGCGAACTGCTGGAGTGGGAGTGTTCCCACAGCTTGGAGGAATCTTGATGATGGACAAGGTGGGTGCAAGCTTTGTTCACTATCAAGGAGGACCTTCGAGGGTCGAGGATCGCACTTTCGGTGAACAGCAGCTGTCAGCAATGCAGCTGGCTAAGGGGTGCAAACGGGGTGACTTGACCTATCTTGCTGCGATAGTTGAGACCAGTCCGGATCATGTGGTGGTGGTGCCGGATTTTCTGAGTGGGTTACTAGAGGAGTATTCTGATGTAATGCCGCCAGAGTTGCCAGATGGGTTACCTCCCAAACGTTCGGTCGAACACCGGATCGAGCTGGAGCCAGGGACTAGAGCACCAGCGAAGGCGCCATATCGAATGTCGCCGAAAGAACTCGCAGAGCTGAAGATCCAGCTAGGGGAGCTGCTGGATTCGGGGAAGATTCAGCCATCATGTGCACTGTATGGAGCACCTGTTCTTTTCCAGGAGAAGGCAGATGGTACTTTCAAACTATGTGTCGATTACAGGGGTTTGAACAAGGTGACGATAAAGAACAAGTACCCAGTTCCACTTATAGTTGACTTGTTTGACAGGCTGAGTAAGGCGAGAGTCTTTACGAAGTTGGACCTGAGGTCGGGGTACTGGCAAGTCCGGATTGCACCGGATGATATCCCGAAAACGACTATGGTTACGAGGTATGGGTCTTTTGAATTTCTCGTAATGCCATTTGGACTGACAAATGCTCCAGCTACGTTTTGCAACTTGATGAACGATGTGTTCAGAGACTTTATTGATAAGTTCATAGTTGTGTATCTGGATGATATAGTCGTATACAGTGAGACCGAGGAGGAGCACTGGGGTCACTTGAAACAAGTTTTGGGACGGCTAAGGGAACAACAGCTTTTCGTGAAGAAGGAGAAATGCGAGTTTGGCCTAAGGGAGATCAACTTCCTAGGGCATCGAATTGGCCATGGTGAGGTGCGAATGGGGGAATCCAAGGTGAAGGCCATAGTGGATTGGCCTGAGCCAACGAAGGTGATAGAGTTGAGAAGCTTCCTTGGTTTGGCCAACTATTATAGGAAGTTTATACATGGTTACAGCCATGTGGTGTCGCCGTTGACTGATCTACTGAGAAAGAATCAGCCATGGGCATGGTCGGGACCGTGCCAAGCAGCTTTTGAGCAATTGAAGGCAGCGATTTCATCTGAGCCGATATTGAAATTGCCGGATTTCAATCAACCGTTTGAAGTAGTGACGGATGCTTCAGACAGAGCCGTGGGAGGAGTACTGCAACAGGGTGGACACCCGATAGCTTTTGAAAGCTGGAAGCTGAAGGAAGCGGAGACGAGATACTCAGTTCATGAGAAGGAGATGCTCGCAGTAGTACATTGTCTCAGGGTTTGGCGTGTGTACTTATTGGGATCAAAATTCGTGGTGATCACTGATAACGTTGCTAACACCTTCTTCAAGACCCAGAAGAAGTTGTCTCCTAGACAGGCAAGGTGGCAAGAGTTTCTGGCCGAGTATGACTTTGAATGGTTACACCAGCCGGGTAGATCCAACCAGGTGGCGGATGCACTGAGTAGGAAGAACTTGGAGATGGTGGCGGCCTTGACTGAAATTGAAACCGAGCTACTGGGGCAAGTCCGGGAGTTAGCACAAAGAGATCTTGAGTACCGGAAGCTGGTTGATAGGATCAGTGAGGGACTGATTCGGAAGTATTGGCTTGATGACGGGATAGTCTATGCTAGTGGGGGTCGACTTTATATTCCTACGGGCAGACTTAGACGAAAGCTTATGGAGGAGTCCCATGATACCCAGTGGGCAGGACATCCAGGTAGGGACCGGATGTACGCACTCATGTCACGAGTGTACTATTGGCCTAGGATGGAGGCTGATATAGAAGCTTTCATGAAGTCCTGTTTGGTGTGTCAACAGGACAAGGTGGAACGAAGACTAGAGGCTGGTTTGCTGCAGCCTCTACCCACACCGACGAGGCCGTGGAGTTCGGTATCGTTAGACTTCGTGTCAGGGTTTCCCAGGGTGAAGGGAATGTCTTCAGTGATGGTAGTAGTGGACCGATTTTCCAAGTATGCCGTGTTTTCCGCAGCACCACATGCGTGCTCAGCCGAGATAGCTGCGGAGTTGTTCTTCAAGAACGTGGTAAAGCACTTTGGAGTGCCGGTAGATTTAGTGAGTGATCGGGACGGCAGATTCACGGGTAGATTCTGGACGTGTTTGTTCGGGTTGCTGGGGAGCAAGCTGAACTTTTCTACTGCCAATCACCCTCAGACTGACGGGCAGACTGAGAGGATGAATGCCTTACTTGAGGAGTATTTGAGGCATTTCGTCACAGCCAGCCAGACGAACTGGTTGGAACTTCTTGATGCGGCGCAGTTTAGTTATAATCTGCATCGTTCTTCAGCAACGGGATTGAGTCCTTTCGAGGTTGCAACAGGCTATCAGCCTCTGACACCACAGGAGGTAGCTCTACAGGCACGTGGAGTGAAGTGTCCAGCTGCTTATAGGTTTGCTAGGGATAGGCAGGACTTGTATGAGGACGCAGTGGACTCACTAGCCAAAGCAACACGCCAGATGAAAAGATATGCGGACCTGAAAAGGAGACCGTTATCATTCAGCGTAGGGGACCAAGTAATGCTGAAGCTTACGCCTCAGATCTGGAAGAAGATCAGACGTACCGAGGTGCACAGGTCACTGGTGCAGCGGTACAACGGTCCTTTTGAGGTGGAGAAGGTCGTCGGGAATGTAGCATACCGGTTGAAGCTTCCCGAGAGGTATAAACTCCATCCGACCTTCCACGTTAGCTTTCTCAAGCCATTCCACGAGGATGTGGTCAATCCGAGAAGAGCTCGTCCTAAGAGAGCTCCACCAACAGTCCGGCAACTGTATGAAAAGAAGGTGGGGAAAATTTTACAGCATAGACGTGTTGGCCAGGGGGCCACCAACGAGAGGACAAAGTATCTAATAAAGTGGAAAGGGGAGCCGAGAAGCGAGGCTAGCTGGGAGCGTGAACGGGACTTGTGGCAATTTGAGAGAAGAATCAAGAAGTATTGGGAAGGACTTAACCTTCCGATGAGGACATCGGGTCTCATTGGTAGGGGTGGGCATCGGTCGGATAGACATCGGACGAATTATTGTCCGCGTCTGTCCGAAATTTTGTCGGACAAAATTTGTCCGACCGACTTCGAACATCGAATTGTCCGTCGGGCCCAAGCAGTGTCCGCGGACAGACCAAACCCTCCCGCCGCCGCCGCCTGCCACCGTAGGAGGGTTGGCAATGTCAGTGACTGGACGGCCGCGGCGACGATCGCCGGCGGCGGAATCGACGACGAGCGGCGATTCCGGCGTTGTGGAGGCCGGGCGATGGCGGGGCTCTCATGGCATCATGGCAATGCCGCGGCGGGGCCTGGCGGCGACGATCGGCGGCCGGGCGACTCGGCGGAATTGACGACAAGCAGAGATTCCGGCGTCGTGGAGGCCGGGCGACGGTGGGGGCGCTCGGGGCGACGGCGGCAACGCCGCGGCGGGGGCCTGGCAACGACGATCGGCGGCCGGGCGACGCGGCGGCGGCGGCGGCAGCGACCACACAAGGGGGCGGCGCGGTTTGGACAGGGAAGAGAATGGGTCGGAGGTTTGATTGATGGCAATATCGTAAATAAGACTTGACTCGCCAATGTCTCGAGTCAATAATAATAACCAACTCGGAATAAATCCTAAAAAAATCCATAAAATCAGAAAAATTCCATAAAATAAAATAAACACTACAACATCATAATGACATTCTATAACTAATAACCCACCCAAATTCCCCGTAACGCGTCCTAACGCGGTAAATGGCCTAAACTAATTCCACGATCAACTATATATAAAATAAAAAAATAATTGGCATACTCTCATATATTCTGATAACTCATTCTTTTCTGTTGTATTCATGATGTTATCATCATATACTTGGGTACGTATGACCCTCATGGCTCGTACACCCGACCAGCGTCGACTCAGTACACATATTCTAAAACATACTCGACTTGAACCGACGATTGAACCGATCGGTTCATAAGCATAAAACCCTGACTCAGATCACTGGTTTTACATTATGTTTATAATGTGATATATTTTTTCGAAGATGGATCATACAAGTTTGTTATTAAATATCGGACACTCGGTCGGTCGTTCGGTCGGACAAAAAAATGTCCATGTTTGGTTTGTTTTAATTCGGTCGAATTCGGTCGGTCAAATTCGATCGGACATACTTCGGACATCGGACAGACGGACAAATTCGGACGTCCACGCCCACCCCTACTCATTGGTGGGGGAGGACTGTCACAGGTCTAGTCCATGGGACATGACGGGGCTAGGGTTTGGTGGTTGTTCCTAGCGTTCTCGGGTTCCTACAGGGTGACCGGGGTTGCCCTAGTGGTGGAAACAACTGGCCATGCTAATCCGTGTTGGAGTTGAAGGTAGATGAACTATGGTGCACGTAGCTGTGGAATGACCAAGCATTGTGGTCGAGCAAAGTATCAGTGATAGCAAGTATTGGCATATGCAGCGGGAATGGAGTACCGGGCATGTGGCTGGGTTCGAGCAGCAATAAACCTCTAGATGCTAATTGGGTCGTGAATTTGGTCCAGGCGGGTGCGGTTGACCGAGCACTAGGCTGGGAGTAGTGAGCAGGTTGGCACAAGCATCAGCAGGCTATGTCGAGCAAGTTACTGATCATGGACAAGCAGTGTGGGGTGAGCAGCATGTACCGAGCAGCCCGATCGTACATGCGCGAGCGGTAGCGAGCACAGTGAGCGGGTGTGAGCGCGGCACGCATACGTGAGCGGTAGTGAGCGCAACATGCGGGTGCGAGCGGGCCCCAACGCGGCGTGCATGCGCGAGAGGGCGTGACCAAGCGGTAGCGGGCGCTGGGCGCGAGCGCGATGCCGAGCGCTGGTGCATGAGCGCTAGCGACTATCGGGCGTTGGGCGAGCGATGCTGTGTTCCAGCGGTGGCGATATCCGGTGTAAAACCTATGATTCGAGTCAGGGTATTATATTCAGAACTGGTCGGTTCGACCTTTATTTTCGAGTCGAGTCAATTTCAGAACACGTGTACTGAGCCGATGCCAGTCGTGTGTATGATCTATGAGGGTCATGCGTACCCGAAGTATATGATGATAACATCATGAACACAGCAGAACAGAATGAGTTATCAAAATATATGAGAGTATGCCAGTTATTTTTTTATTTTATATATAGTGGATCGTAGAATTAGTCTTAGGCCGTCTATCGCGTTGCGGGCAGTTTGGGTAGGTTGATAGTTCTAGAGCATATCATTATGATGTTTTGGTGTTTCTTTGATTTTATGGGATTTTTCTCCGATTTTATGGAATTTTTTTAGGATTTACGGCTACTTAATTATTATTCTTGACTCGAGCTGAAGACGAGTCAAGTAATATTTACAAGTTTGCCACCAGCCCTTTTCTTCTTCTCCCCGACCTATCATTTCTTCTTCCCCAAACCCTTGCCGTGTGTCGTCCCCTGTGCATGCCGCCGCCATTGCGGCCGACGCCACCTTGCCACCAATCGGTGCCGCCAAGCCTCGCCGTAGCATCGCCGTGCAGCCTCGACAAGTCCCGGCTGTCGCCCAACCTCCACGATGCCGGAATCGCCGCGCCTAGCGCCACGGTCGCGTCACTGATTTTGTTGCCGGTGACCGTCGCCGCCACAATCGGGTGGTAGCCTCGGCACCCTCGACCCTTCATTGATCTTTCCCGACCGGAGCGGATGCCATTGCCTCCCAGATTGACTGGATTTCTTCACCCATCGCCGCCGCTCTGTTTTAGACATTTTACGGCGAGCCGCCACCTCCACTGGCCATGTCGACATCGTAGATGTGTAGGCCTCACCGAGTCGGTTCCAATGATACCCAATATAACCCCCATCTAGTCAGTAGATGCTGCTGGTGATTGTCACCGGAAAACTGCCGGAGAGCTGTCGGAAAACCATTGAAGCCGCCGGAAAACCGCCAGAACTTGCCAGAAAATTGGATTCGCCGAAATTCACCGAATTTTTGGTGGAACTCATCCAGTCGAACCCGATAGAGCTTCGGACGTCGATGAGCCCCGAATTCGAGTTCCAAGACACGTGACGAAACCCTAGCAATCGCCGATTGTCGACGACAAGAGGTATAATTACCTCTGATTTGATTATTTAAAATTAATGATTGTTAGCACAGCATGATAGGATTGATTGATTGACATGATAAAAGTCCGAGCATGAAAGAAGTAACTGATATGCATGATTTGATTGGTTATGGATGAATGTAAGTGATCTAATGAGGTAGATCGAGTCGGAGCATGATAAGGGATCACGACATAAGTTAGAAAAACATAATAAAATTGGTATGAATAGGATGAGTTAAGATTATTTACATTTATGATTATTTGATTGTTGATTGTGATGGATGATTATTATGTTGTGTGTTGATTATAGGACGAGTTTGATGCATCATTTAGTTAGTGGGCGTTGGTATTTAGTTTTGATGTGTAGGTACGGAGTAGGAGCTCACCACCTAGGCGCGATGACACGCTTGGAGCTTCTACCAGGTCCGTTTAGGACTCGTCTCTGTTTTACGTTTTCTTCTATTGTATGTTTATTTTATTATTTGTAGAATGGGTTAAGTGGCATTTTATTGGATCCCACTTAACTCGGGCCATTTAATCGAACAGTTTTCCGGATTAATAACCCCTCGAGGATGAGATCCTTCGAGGATGATTTCGAAAACAAGATCCACCACAAGTTGCATTTGGGCCTATTAAATAAATCCTTTCTCAGGCCTATATATAATTTTATCGAGTTTTCAGTGAGATGAAAGATGGAGAAACTGACTGTACGGACCATGAGCAGATGCCGTGACAGTCAAAGCGGGCTCTGGATTAGTGCAGCGGACTGTTCCATTCCCGAGGGATCCTGACAACTCTGTATTTGAGTTCCTTACACCTGGAGAATGTGGAGGTTTACGGGTACTGTTTAGTACAGCGCATGTCCGGACTTGTAGTTCAAAGGGTACTAAAGGCGACTGCCTGAGAGTACTTGTAACGACCCAGCCCAAAGTGCAACGTAATGGGCTAAGTCATCTCTTTAAAATGGGTACCCCGGAAGTTAAAGATCTATAGTCCATTCCCACTTATAAACAGGATCTTCTCCCAGTAGGTATTAGATGTGGGACTAAGTTGAGGGATCTCACAATCCACCCACCTTAGGGAATTTCGTCCCCGAAATGCCTATTCTTAGCCTATTGTTAGCCCCAGCCCACGACCTTTCTGGCCCGTGACCAGCAGCCTAGCCAACGTTTCTAATCCAGCCCACCATCTAACACGGAACCAGGTCGGCTCTGATACCATTTGTAACGACCCAGCCCAAAGTGCAACGTAATGGGCTAAGTCATTTCTTTAAAATGGGTACCCCGGAAGTTAAAGATCTATAGTCCCTTCCCACTTATAAACAGGATCTTCTCCCAGTAGGTATTAGATGTGGGACTAAGTTGAGGGATCTCACAGTACTCGGCCTTCGTGCTCAAGGCCAGGAGAAATATGGAGGTAAGGAGAGGGCTTAGGATTTGAGAACAAAAATGAAGTAAGCAAATGCCGAGAGAGGCATCAGCAGCAACAGATCAGTCAGTTTGGGACGCTACCGGGTGTGCAACCCAGTGGCTCCTCAGTAGGTGCCCTTCAGAGTGTTCACGAGGAGTATGTGATGTTTTCTTTTATATGAGAGTTTGCTCTTATAGCCAGCTTGTTATAATTATTTTATTTTCCGGACCAGTAACACTTGTTACTGACGTGTTTTTATACTATATATAGGTAATAATCACGAATTGGAGGAGCCAGTTGGGATGGAGGAGCACTGTCGTCGCTTGCACACATGTCAGTCGATTGAGTGGTTATATTTTGTTATGATGTTATTATATTGATGTGATGTGATTAAATGCTAAAATTTGAGGACATGATGAGATGAAATACTAAGACATGATGACAGGAAAAGGAAATGTGAATAGATTGCGCAGTGGAAGCGTTGTGGGTTGAGACCCAAGCTTCAAAATGAGTGTATAGTAGACTAGATTTTGTGTGAATGAAATTGTTAAAGCATGCATATATATTTATATATATTATTTGACAGGGTGGCCCCTAATTGTACTTTTAGGGGAGATTCTGTCCGTGTTATTTTAGAATTTTTACTGATTTGATCGTAATTGTATTGGTGTGTAATTTAGTTTGCATGTCATCCATGTAGTATCATGTTAGGATTCCGTGCATTTATCCATGCATGACGAGTCGTATCTTCATCTTAAGACGCTGAGATTAGATCCGCACGAGTTGGGTTCGGGTTAGTCGACTTAATCGGGGCCTGTAACATGTTGGTTTGGTTCACGAGCGTGGACTGGATTTAGGGTGTTACATCCAGGGTTTGCAGTGGTAAACCAGGGATGGACTTGAGGTTGAACAGACGATTGAACCAGTGCTAGGGTCGAGCCAGGGGCGAGACACGGTGCCTAGCGGTGCAGCCAGAGGTTTTGGCCAAAGTTAGTTGCTGGTAATGTATATCGGATCTTTGAAAAGATTACGGTATTCTATCCATATGCACGAGCAAGGATTCAAGCAATAACTTGGACGACAGAGATGAAGAGCGTGGAGAATTGGATGCGTGATCTATTGAGAGAATATCTTCAGGGCTTGGAGATAACTACACGGGAGTAAACTACAAAGAGGACGGATTCTTGGAGAAGTCTACAGAGACATTCGAGCAATCAAGGAGTTGTGCTTTTGAGCGACAGACTCTTTGTGCAAGGAGAACGCATTGGGTGAATTGTGGTGAAGCTCTACGTGTAGAAGTGCTTTGTAAAACCCTGAAAATAATTAGGTTATATTATTTAGGGTTTTGTAAATCTTAAAATGAATCAATTATTTAATTAAATTAATTCTTGAAAATCAATATTTTATCAATTATAACCTATTCATAGTTTTTGACCTTTCGTTATCACACAAATATAGTTATGAGTAATTACGTTCTTTTCTATAAAATTTAATATAGTGACTTCTTAAATTCCACACATATTTATAAAATTTAATGTAATGACTTTTAGAATTCCACACATATTCTTCTATATAAAGGAAAGTTCTGTTGTTAAATGAAACATCCTCTGGATTGGTTGTGGGCACATTTGACACACAAGGGGGAAGACTTTAGGATTATTTGTTATAGTTGTGGGTTCTTCACAAAATTTTCAGGTCCGTATAATTATTTAAAATGTTATATTTTTCCTTGTGGACAACTTGGTCAGTCTGAGCCCAGATTCGACCACCATGCACCGAGTGCAACCGGGGTCAAGGAATTGACTCAGTCTGACAAGGGCTACGCCCTTCATAATCCAATAATGGACATGTCAGAAAGGCCCTGACAACCCATAGTACAAGAAATTGGACATGAAGGATTAGACTCACTAGCCAATTACGGACATGGTGGATTGGACTCACTAGCCGATAACGGACATGGCGGATTGGACTCGCCAACCGGTAATGGACATGATAGACTGACCCATTAGCCAATAAATTGGACATGGCGGCTTGGACTCGCCAACCAATGATGGACATGGTGGAGTGGACTCACCAGTCGATAACAGACATGGCGGATTGGACTCGCCAGCCAGTAATAGACATGATGGACTAACCTATCAGCCAATAGATGGACATGGTGGACTGACCTATCAGCCAACTAATGGACATGGTGGACTGAACCATTAGCTAATAAAAGGACATGTTAGAATGGTCACAACAACCAATATTATAGATAATGATAGGGAGTTTATAGACTTGTTTTATTTAATTACACAACTTAGTGTTTAATCACTAACGCGGAATTATCTCCGCAGGTTAGCAGCTGGAACTAAAGACTAAGAGACGACAGGGTGGTTCTTCTACCAACTCAGGTGGTGAACAGATAATAAGCAGACTTCTCTTTTACTTTTCTTGTGTTATAAATGTGGCTATGGGAAACTGTCCAAGACTATGGGATAATTATTTCATATATTATCATTTGAAACATAAGTTCTTTTAAGTTAGAAATGCTAGACTTATTTACTTTTAGATTATTCATGTAACCTTTTAAGTAACACCCGGTCCGGTTAGGACTGATCGTTATAGGGTTTGTTAAATTTTGAGTAACAATTGGCCAGTAAGGCCTACAATATCGTGAAACATGGCGGGTCGTTTTATGCTTGCTGCGATCTAGGAAGGCAGACGGTGAAGTTGCTATAGCCAGGTCATCGTATAGAGTTGGAACTTCACAGTGCAAGGGTGCCTTTGTCGATCGGGGATCCAGGTACATAATTCTGCGTTCTACACAACCGAGTGCTTTTCAGGCTAAGTGAATTGCATGTAACAAGTCTATCCAGGGGGACGACTTGAGGGTTGTGGTGAAGATTATTTGTGGGCGGGGTTTCCTTTAATTCTCACGGTCTTCCTATCGGGAAAGAAGACCAACGTCGTTGGGGTTTGCATGTCCACGACGAACAGGTAGTCGGGGTGAGATTACTTGTAATCCTTTGTTCGAGTTTGCAATAAAGGTTGGAACAGGGATTCCGTAATACTGATGTGTCGACAATAGGGTTTGGTGCCGGGGCGGTTCTGCTGGATTCTAGAACTACTCCATACCGTGTAATGGGTAGCGGTAGTTGAGGTTGTCAATAGTGCTGAGAATTGCTTGGCGTGGCGGTAGTCATAAGTCGTGGCACTGCTGTACGCGTGTGATCGGTATTGTGATTGAGAGATTGCTGTGCTGTGCAGGTAGCCGATAGGATTACTGCGTGCGTGCATTGTACTAGTTGGGTGCAATAGCAAGTCGGTAGTTGTTTATGTGAGTTTGTTGTTTACAGGCTTTGTAGGGAGAACACGTTTCTGGTTGCATACTTGTGAAGGGCTGGTATTTCTAGGGGAAATACGCCGCGCGTGGTGTCTTGTAGGGCAAAAAATTGTACTCTAGAGGAACCCTGTGAAAGTGGTCATGGGTGCTGCTCCTACTCTTAGCGATAACTTGATCTAGGGAAATGGCGGGTAGAAAGAGGCAAAAGGAGACTAGGAGATGGGTGGTGGTCATGGCTGCTCCTACTCCTCCTAGCTTATATACTCGATGAAGGAAGGAGGAATGCGGTTTTTAATTATATATAGATTTGAGAGCAGTATCAAACTATCGATGTATCATGTAGAGAGGTTGAATGGTATTGCTGGGAAGGTATCAAGGATATGTCGAGTAGCAGCCGGAGGCGACCGCGGGATAAGGTGCTAGTGTGTATGACATATCTGTATTCCATTATTGCTGCGGGAGTGAGCTGGTTTGGGATTTGTATAAATCCGGGCGGCGGATCAGTCAAACGCTGGGATGCTACTCTATCTCTCGGGCAGCCACTTTTTACGCATGCATCTCCTGAACCACGTACTGCTGCTTTTCTCTTGG